>CP092885.1:36214864-36281677 GCA_030710605.1 Cordylochernes scorpioides | reverse complement strand
CACTAAGTTTTACTTGAAGCCATGCAGAATTCAAACACATTTCCCTGCACATGACATTGTTAGCACATAATATTTTACTTGAAGCCATGCAGAATTCAAACACATTTCCCTGTACATGAAATTGTTAGCACATAATGTTTTACTTGAAGCCATGCAATATTCAAACACATTTCCCTTCACATTACATTGTTAGCACATAATGTTTTACTTGAAGCCATGCAGAATTCAAACACATTTCCCTGTACATGGCATTGTTAGCACATAATGTTTTACTTGAAAAGTCATACAGAATCCAAACACAACATTTTTTGCCCTATATATATAAATGGAATTTTCAAAAGGAACTTATCCTCAGAAGCATGATATTTTCACTCAATAATGATTTTTATAACCTATCTTTATATTTTAAAAATTTCACCAGAAATCTAGAATATGTATTTTATCATAGCTGATAGGATACAAGGGTCACTCCAAAGAATTTTGTAATCGAAAAAATAATTGAATTATTGAAAATTAAAATATACCACAATAAATCTACATGTATTTGTACCTAGCATAAACATTTTCATAAAATAGCAACAGCAATTACTCATAGAGGGCCGACTTTGTTTACAGCGGCAGCGGTAATATCAAACATTGCATAAGACACAATGGAGTTGAGCGGATGTTTACACGCCATGATCATTTATGATTATAAAAATTATTTAAATTCTAAAGAACCCCATGAAAAATATTGAGGAAAGTTTTATGAGATAAATCTCCTTCTATTAGAATAGTTTTTAATTGGTTTAATCAATTTAAATTTGGAAAAATCAACATTGAAGATGAACCTCGTCCACGTCGAACACCAACAGCAGTGACCCAAGAAAAATTGAGCAGGTTAGATTTTTACTTAGAGATGATCAAAGAATAACAAAGTTGGATTTACAACTTCGAATTAGAAACAAAACGGCAATCTAATCTTTGGTGCTCTTCAAAATCACCTCCTCCTAAGAAAATTCATAGAGCTCGAAGTGTTGGAAAACGAATGCTCGCTTGTTTTTTTCAGAAAAAGTGGTTTCATTGATAATGTGAAGTTAGAAAATCGAAAGACAGTTAATAGTGACTGATATAGAACAAAATTCCTTCCAGAAATATTTGAAAAATCAATCAAAGAAGACCGAAAGCTCAACTTTAAGGTGTCGTTTTTCACTATGACAATGCAAGATCGCACACCTCAGCCCAAACATTAAACTTTTTAGCCAATTCTGGCGTCCAATTAGTTCTCATCTACAATATTCACCAGGCCTAGCACCTTGTGACTTTTTATTTGCAAAATTTATTGTTGAAAGGGATAAAATTTGACACTGATGATGAAGCACAGCAAGCTTTTATCAATGCCTGTAAATTATATCCTCGAAGATGACCGGCGTAAGTGGTATAATTGGTGGATAATTGGTAAAAAGTGGATACCTGGTTTTCACGAATGACTCTTTTTATCGTCAGCAGTACCTGCTGTTTGATATTTCTTATTAGTATAGAGTTCTTCTTACGATATCCTTCCCTGGAATTCCACAAAAACCTTCACTTCACCATCTTGTACGAGAAAATTACCAGTATATGATCTGAAGGCGATATTTGAACATTGAATTTGTGCTTTAATGTTGAGTCTAGATAACTTATACTGGGGCATAAAGATATATCCGGCACAAGAGTTCACTTCGAATTTTCCTTTTTACCTTCGATGCTCACATAGACGTAATATTTGGCGAGGTATTTTGATCTGTCTTGCCAGTTTTGATATATGTCAAAAATTATATTTATGCCACAAGAATGGTAATATTCATGTGAAATATTATTCGATGAATTTCTTGATGGATGGGGTTTTTCTCTTAGATTTGTTTGAATACATATCTTTTTGATATGACCCGTTTTCTTGCATGCGGTACATTTGAGTGTTCATGCTTAGATCTGCAATATTTTGAAATGTTAGTATCTCGGCCGCAGGGGAGTGAGAGGCCATTTAAATTAGGTTCTCAAAATCAATTTTTGAGCTTGAATTTGACCTTTTACTAAATTCTGTTTACTTTGAGAAGTCGTTGTCAAGATTTTGAGATCGAACTTCGAGAATCCCTTTATATTTTATTGATCTCCCCATTGAATTATATATATTGAAAGGCTTCTGGGAAGTTCCTGACTATCGATTTTTAATGCTTCAAGTGCTCTTTTTGTAATTTCATTGAAAGTGAACAAATTTGATTATAATATTTGTTCACGAATTGAGTTGTACAAATTGAAGCCTCAAATTATATCTGCAATCGATACTTTTCAATCTCACATGGTGAAACAAGTTCACAATACATTATATTGCGTCTGAGAGCACAATAAAGTCGGCAATATTTCGATTTTCAGATTGATAAGTTGAAAAGAATTGATATTTTGAAAATACTACTTTTTCTTTTGACACAAATGAACTTCAAAAGCGTTGATGATTTCCTCATAGGCTAGTTGTGAGAGGGCGTTTTAGATGTAACCAGTTCTGCTAACAAATTGTAATTGGATGCACCTATTTAATTTGGAAAATATTTTGGCCATATACCTCTTTTTATTCAAAATTATATTTCTCATTTCGTGAAAATTTTCAAATCTAGTGATGAAATTTGAAAGATTCTTTTTAGGGATCGGAATTTTCAAAAGTTTGAAGTAAATCAAGGTTTATAATTGTCTGCTTCAGGCTATAGCTCTCAGCCCTTTGTGATTGCGAATGCATTTACTGCGTGGATAATATTTCTCGAAGGAATTGCTACTGTTGATTTTGGAAAGCGAGCATGAATTCCTTGAGTTGATTCGCATCCATTTGTTTTTCTTTGAAGTGAAAAAAAAACAACAAAAATCAGGTATTCAATATTTGAAATTTAATTTTTGATTATTAGAACGCAGAGCCTCTGACGTGAGCAAAACAAAAATAAACCTGAGCCTTCTAGTTGAAGGCTTGATGTCGTTAAATTATCCTCGTGGCCACTTGTTGGGGTTGATAGAACTAATGATTAGTTGCTCTTTAATGCCTAGTATTATTTATTGAATATAAACAAACAGTAATTAAGAGAGAGAAGTTGAGTAGGCATCATGGTTTCTAATTAATAGTATGATAATAGGCAGAGTATCCAAAATATATTATTTTACAACAATCCTCCAGTTCCCCTACTTAATCTTTGCCTTAGTTTGAAACTACTTCTGCTCAGGAACAGTTATACAGGGTTTACAGGATTATCCTATACAGGGTAATTACTTTTAGTTTAATCCCTCCTAGCCTCTTTAACTTATTAGAACCATGGCATCGCAGATTATGTATTTCTCTCCAGTCTTGAATCCATCTTCACCAGATATGCGCTATCATGTATTCTTGGAATGGAGGCCAGCGGTCAACCTGGAGCTTCGAGACATTCCGCGGTCTGGAGGATTCTTCCACGCCCACCAACCTACAATTCCTGGGAGCTCCTGTGTTTAGACCAGTGGATGTAAGTCATTCTTCATCGATGTAACCCTCGTTTCTAGCCACCGCAGCCCCTAGAACATGTCTGCCGGAAATGTTCTTCACAGATCTTCTCTAACCATCATTCAAGAAATATTAGCTTTATCAAGATGTACCCTGGGCTGAATCAACTTCTTGGAGAGTGTCTTCACGATATTTCTCAGGTCTTCACTCCCACATGCAGTCTTAATGCTGAAATACCCCCCTCCCGGTAATCAACCAAGTAAATCAAGGTTCTTACTACTACCCTTCCATATACCTGCAGTGAATCTACAAGAAAAGAAGTTTAACTGACCATTCAAGCCTTGACTAAATTCCGAAGTGAGGTTTTGGCCCTCAACTCCTATCCCAGAGCACTCACATCATATAAGAAACTTTTCGAATTCTCCGCAATGCATGTCCTAACAAGCTGAAAGTTAAATTGAGATGTTAAAAAAACAAACATGCACTGATAACGCGTTTTAAGGAAATCTATGATATATGATTATAAATATATTGTTGCCACAAGCTTGTTGGTCATATTCTAGGGAAATAGGCTTTTGAAGTGTTTTAAAGCTAGTCTTTCAAATGTGAAATAAATGATACCCATTGTGCAAGTTTATTTTCTAAACTCTAAATAAAGACATTCATTCGGTAGTTTGGATTTTAATACAAATAACTATGTCCGAAGAACGAACCACCCAGAGAAGACTGCCATTACTCAAGTACAATGGCGGAACCCCTGCACAACTGAAAAACCTGTTACCAAATTCTGCAGCATTTTTGCCCACCTGAAGCATCGATTCTGCCGCTTCAATCCACAACGTATCCTACTATCTCCTCAGAACCAGATTTCACTGGCGCTCAAGTCCTCCGTGCAATGTTGTGTACTCAGGAAATCTCCTAGCCCTGACCACTCAGCTTTTTCTTAAAGAGTCACCTTGCACCCGCTAATGACAAAACATTTCGCCAAAAACTCTCAGCCATGTATTGTCTTCCAACCACTCAGGAAAATTAGTCTCTTGGTCCTCATACCCAATCAAACAGTACTGCAGCTCGCCCTTTAGACAGTTTCCTCCCTATTACCCAGCTCAACCCGCTAGCCAAAATATATGTGGAAGCGCGGCATTCTAGATCGATTACAACGGTTAGCAGACCGATATAATGGTTCTCCCCATTTAAATTTGGATTTGTACCACGCTCTTCAGATGAAAACGCTCTAAAAACCACCAATAACTCAATTGACTAAAACATGAAAAATAACGATAAAACCCCTGTCAATAATTTTGTAATCAGTCGACAACTGACGCAGTTCATAGACAATCCATCATTGAAACCTTCAAAGGTGTCAAATGATCTGTAGTGTTGATTCAGAACAATATTTTAACGACAGAAAACTCTACAGTGCTTATGGCAACCCTCTTTTTATTAGGAGTCACACAAAGAGCAGCTTTATATATATGTCCTTTTAACTCCGATATATTTGCAAGAGAAAACTGTGGACTCTAGAAAATCAAATAGGGAAAATTTGGATCTGCTGTGGAGATACTATTATCATACAAGTACCACGTACACTTCCCATTGTTCAAATAAACCCCGACTACAAATATTCTTAATGGTGTAGAAGGCAGGGAAAAGAACGTGGTAAATCCAGAGAAAACACAAACGTATTGATTTGTTGGAAGCAGACAAATATCACTACTATCAATAAAGCCATTCGAATTCCAGACATCATTTTCGGTACCAAGAGGTATTTCAACAAACATATCGACAGCAGTGTTAAAAATGGTGAATATAGAAGTTGCCTGGCCGACATTCATAGTACTTAAAACATCTTTTCGGTCGTGTGACTCTTATTTGAGCGTTAAAATGCCAGTGGATCCTTCAAAGGCTTATTTACGACGTTAAAGTCGATCATCAATCAGTTCTTTTCAAACCAACTCCCAAATGGATGTAAGGAGAGATGCGCCCAATGGTGCTCGCGAACCTCATAATCTGCACTAACTAAAGTTTGCCAGAACAGACATCAGATGTGGTCCGTCTACATAGCTACAAAGTTGTTTCTATACAAGATGCAATCTTCTCGACATCTCTTTAAAGATAAACATCAGTATTTGAAAACTTTGAACATTGGCCCATATTTACAGGTCGTCAACCTTTTGAGTAATAAAAGTTAAAAATCTCAATTTACAAAATATCCAAGTTTTCAAAGAGCCATGAATATTTTTCTTGCCAACAATGAATTCTCGCATAAATAGATTTTTAGTTATACGAGTGCTACAAGCAACTTGACATCCAAAAACCGCATGTGGATCGCGAGCAGCACGTTGCCGACCACTGGCCCATGTGGATCATCTCCAAGCCCTTCCTTAATTCCCTGTCCTCTTTCTCGGAGTTTCTAAAATTTTACAAAATGATAATGTTACCATCAAATATATCGGTGGATTCCAGTCCACAGAAGGAGCTGAAGTTATCTCTCTACACTTTTCCTTAAGACCTATACATCTCAAATCCACCATTACTCACAAACATAAGTCTTCGCCATACTTTACGCGCAACAAAAACTTTACAGATTTACTTATATGGAATTTTCCAAATTGCCTCAAACTGTCACAAGCATTTCTTCCTGACATGTGCATTTCTTGGATCTCACCTCGTAGAAATAATCTGTATCCTACATCGTACACACTAAATGTGCAACTCTTCTCGGTCAAAGTTCACAACAGTATTTTGGGAAATGATTTAGCGGTCCTATAGCAGTCAAGTTCTAACTTATCATTATCTCTCACGACCCATCCAAAAATGTCGCGCGCAATAAAAAAAATAAGCTCACCAAGAATAGAAATCGATACTTTTTCTCTCAATACTTCCAAGAATAAAACATGATGCACTTCAACAACCATCCTGACTGTTCACGGCTACATTTAAAAATACTACGCAAAAACTTTGAAACGTGATAGATTTGCTTCCAATGCCAAGTTGAAGATCAAACCGTGGACTACCACTCCATCTACTGAACTATCCAACACCAATGATTTCAGACGTTCATTGTATTAGAATCTCCCAACCTCATCTACACATCGCTAGAAATTCTCCCAAGATATGAATTTACTTGGAGCCACCTAATAATCTGGCCTCTATCATCGTTTAAACGGAAAACTCGGGTAGCTAGCAAAATCTTTTGTATGCTCCAGATTAATTTATTATTTATATATGTATATATTGTGGTTAAAGTTGTATTTTGGAATCTGTGTGTGTCGGGTATCATAGTTCAGTTTCTCTCTTCATAATAGTTTCAAATTTCTAGCTGCATTGTTCATTTTCTGTCTTTTTGATAGATTTTAGTTTGGATCATGTCAGCCTAATTTTTCAGTATCAGGTTTTCAGCGTTTAGTTTTTCTTTTTGGTAGATTTTAGCTTGGATCTTGTCAGTCGAATTTTTCAGTCTCTGGTTGCATAACTAGTTCATTCATTCTTATCAAGATCTTTTGGCTGTTTATTTCATTTGTTGAGCTGGTTTGGATGTGTTCTGGGGCATTCACTTTATTCCTTGTTAGTCCATCTACCACCTATTTCGCGCGGGATTTCTGGTATGTCCTTCACACTAGTTCATATAATCAACTAGTGTGATCAGCTTTTCTGGGGACTCGTTCGTTCTTGTCCGTCCTGTCGCCTAGTTCGTTCAATCACTCCTAGTCCATTTGATCGTACTTGACGTTTGGCGTTCTTGTCTGTGCGTTCCCGTTAGTTCGTTCGCCCTGTCCTAGTGTTGGCTCAGGCGTTCTTGGGTGTTGTTCGTATCTATCGCGTACATGCGTATTAGGTCGTATCGCTCGTCCAGGAGGCGTCGTGCGGTCTAGTGCGTACTGTGCGTTCTAGTGCGTTCAATGCTCTTGGATGTTTGTTCTAGCCTAGTTCGCGCGTTCGTTCTAGCGTTGTCCGTTCAGCTGGGGCGTCCAGGTGTGCTTGGCCATCCGTGTACTAGACTGGTTGTTCGTTCTAGCCTGACCGTTCGGCTAGTTCGTGCGAGAATTCAAGGTTTTTGAAACAGATTGGTTGAATATTCAAGGGACTCGTTCGCTCTGGTCCCTGCAGTCTACTAGTTCGTTCAATCAGTTCTAGTTCATTTGATCGTCCTTGACGTTTGGCGTTCTTGTCTGTGCGTTCCCGTTAGTTCGTTCGCCCTGTCCTAGTGTTGGTTCAGGCGTTCTTGGGTGTTGTTCGTATCTATCGCGTACATGCGTATTAGGTCGTATCGCTCGTCCAGGAGGCGTCGTGCGGTCTAGTGCGTACTGTGCGTTCTAGTGCGTGCAATGCTCTTGGATGTTTGTTCTAGCCTAGTTCGCGCGTCCGTTCTAGCGTTGTCCGTTCAGCTGGGGCGTCCAGGCGTGCTTGGCCTTTCATGAACCAGACTGGGTGTTCGTTCTAGTATGATTGCTCGACTAGTTCGTGCGAGAATTCAAGGTTTGTAAAACTAGTTTGGTCGAAATTTCCAGGGCCTTGTTCGTTCTGGTCAGTCTGGTCACCTAGTTCGTTCAATCAGATCTAGTCCATTTGATTGTCCTTGACGTTTGGCGTTCTTGTCTGTGCGTTCCCGTTAGTTCGTTCGCCCTGTCCTAGTGTTGGTTCAGGCGTTCTTGGGTGTTGTTCGTATCTATCGCGTACATGCGTATTAGGTCGTATCGTTCGTCCAGGAGGCGTCGTGCGATCTAGTGCGTACTGTGCGTTCTAGTGCGTGCAATGCTCTTGAATGTTTGTTCTAGCCTAGTTCGCGCGTTCGTTCTAGCGTTGTTCATTCAGCTGGGGCGTCCAGGCGTGCTTGGCTTTCCATGTACTAGACTGGTTGTTCGCTTTAGCATGATCTTTCGGCTAGTTCGTGCGAGAATTCAAGGTTGTGAGACTATTTTGGTCGAATTTTCCAGGGACTCGTTCGTTCTGGTCCGTCTGGTCACCTAGTTCGTTCAATCAGTCCTAGTCCATTCTATCGTCCTTGACGTTTGGCGTTCTTGTCTGTGCGTTCCCGTTAGTTCGTTCGCCCTGTCCTAGTGTTGGTTCAGGCGTTCTTGGGTGTTGTTCGTATCTATCGCGTACATGCGTATTAGGTCGTATCGCTCGTCCAGGAGGCGTCGTGCGGTCTAGTGCGTACTGTGCGTTCTAGTGCGTGCAATGCTCTTGGATGTTTGTTCTAGCCTAGTTCGCGCGTTCGTACTAGCGTTGTCCGTTCAGCTGGGGCGTCCAAGCGTGCTTGGACCTTGTGTGTACTAGACTGGGTGTTCGTTCTAGCCTGATCTTTCGGCTAGTTCGTGCGGGAATTCAAGGTTTGTTAAAATATTGTAGTTGGGTGATTTGAGACCTTGTCCGTCCAGGTCCCTAGTTAGCTATCATTATTTACCATGTAAATACGGCAGTTTTACTGAAGTTTTCATAATCATTTCAATTCTACATCTAATTATCTCTTGTATTAATGGCGATGTGCTGGCCTTTGAGGTGTGCCTAGGGAGAAGCAAACCTACAGTCTGACCCGTGATCCTCTCCTGGAATCTAGGAACCATGCTCGAATGCTGAAAATAAAATGTTCAAGTATTAGAACCAGCCCCTTGAGAATGTATTTCTAATTCCCAACTCCTCAAAAGGCCTGCCTGGACTATCTAATTCCTTATTCTCAATTTAAAGAGCCCAGTCATTACGATTCAAGTCCCTATTTATAATTCCAAATGACCTGCCATGACGATACAAAACTCTTTTCCCAACTCCGGGAGTCCTGCCATGATGATAAAAGTCCAGAATCTCAGTTCCAAAAGCCCCTGCCATGATGATAAAAGACCCGAATCTCAGTTCCAAGAGCCCCTGCCATGATGATAATAGTCCAATTTCTCAGTTCCAAGAGCCCCTGCCATGATGATAAAAGTCAGGATTCTAAGTTCCAAGAGCCCCTGCCATGATGATAATAGTCCAATTTATCAGTTCCAAGAGCCCCTGCCATGATGATAAAGTCCAGATTCTAAGTTCCAAGAGCCCCTGCCATGATGATAATAGTCCAATTTCTCATTTCCAAGAGACTCTGCCATGATGGTAAAAGTCCTGATTCTCATTTCCAAGATCCCTGCTATGATGATACAAGTCCCAATACTCAGTTCCAAGATCCCTGCCATGATGATACAAGTCCTGATTCCCAGTTCCAAGATCCCTGCCATGATGATACAAGTCCCAATACTCAGTTCTAAGAGCCCCTGCCATGACGATACAAGTCCCAATTCTCAGTTCCAAGAGCCCCTGCCATGACGATACAAGTCCCGATTCTCAGTTCCAAGAGCCCCTGCCATGATGATACAAGTCCCAATACTCAGTTCTAAGAGCCCCTGCCATGACGATACAAGTCCCAATTTTCAGTTCCAAGAGCCCCTGCCATGAGGATACAAGTCCCGATTCTCAATTCCAAGAGCCCCTTCCATGTTGATACAAGTCTCTATTCTCAGTTCTAAGAGTCCTGCCACTTCGGTGCTTGTCCCCATTCTCAAGTTTAAATTAAAGGAATGTTCGAAATTTGTTGAATTATTTTTGACATTCGAGCCACAAACTTTCGACTAGTCAGAGATTTCTAAGAGGTGTCGCTGCCATGCTCTAGTTGATTTTTGAAATATATAATTTTTCAATTTGTGAATTATATAATATTTAATTACAGTGTTCACACACACACACACATGTAGCAACTTCATGGTTGTGTAAAAGTTTTGAAAAATATTGTTCCAACGATATTTAAACAAATATACACTGCATGACATTGAAAATGGAACATCAAGAAAGAGAAGCCAGATAGTGATGAAACTTGGCAAACAGAGAGAGGCAGGAACGAACAATAAGTGGTCTTTATTTCATAATATACAGAAGAGAACTGGCTCAGTAGCAAGTAAGACCATCGCGGATGCCTAGGTAGAGAGTCGATCAGACTATGAATGGCGTCCTGAACGCGGCTGAATCAAGGCATGCATACGGCCTCCAATAATGTCCCAGACGTGCTCGATTGGTGAGAGAGCAGGAGAGCACGGTGGCCAGGGAAGCATATTTTCATCTTGGCTAATGTGAGGAGCGTGCGGTCGGGCGTTATCCTGCTAATAAAGGGCATTGGGTGCCCCCTGAAGGTTGGGGAGTGTCTCCGGTCGCAGCACATCATCAAAGTATCGTTGGGCCGTCATAGTGCCCTCAATACAAACTAAAGGTGACCTGATATCATACACGATTGCGCCCCAAACCATTATTCTGCGTTGTCGCGCGTTGGGGCGTTGCCGGATTGGACATTTCTCTACGTCGACGCCACCTGGATACACGGCGAATATCACTGGACAAAGAGCCCAGGTCAAAGGCACGACTTCAGTTCCAATATTCTAGAAGACTCAGGTAAATGGCACGCCACCAGTCTCAGTACTCTAGCAGACTCAGGTCAAAGCCACAACACCAGCCTTTTAATCTAGCAGACTCAGATTAAAGCCACTACACCAGTCTCAGTACTACAGTAGACTCAGGTCAAAGCCACTACTCCAGTCTCAGTACTACAGCAGCCTCAGGTAAAAGCCACGACACCAGTCAAAGTACTACATCAGACTCAGGTCAAAGTCACGACACCAGTCTCAGTACTACAGCCGATTCAGGTCGAAGTCACGAACCAGTCTCAGTACTACATCAGACTCAGGTCAAAGTCACGACACCAGTCTCAGTACTACAGCAGCCTCAGGTCAAAGCCACAACACCAGTCTCAGTATTACAGCAGCCTCAGGTAAAAGCCACGACACCAGTCTCAGTACTACAGCAGACTCAGGTCAAAGCCACGACACCAGTCTCAGTACTACAGCAGACTCAGGTCAAAGCCACGACACCAGTTTTAGTACTACAGCAACCTCAGGTCGAAGTCACGAACCAGTCTCAGTACTACAGCAGACTCAGGTCAAAGTCACGACACCAGTCTCAGTACTACAGCAGACTCAGGTCGAAGTCACGAACCAGTCTTAGTACTCTGGCAGACTCGGGTCGAAGCCACGACACCAGTCTTAATACTCTGGCAGACTCAGGTCAACGCCACACCACCAGCCTCTGTACTCTGGCAGGCTCAAGTCAAAGCAACGACCCCAGTCTTAGTACTCTGGCAGACTTGGGTCAAATCAACGACACACTAGCCTCAGTACTCTAGTAGATTCAGATCAAAGCCACAACACTAGCCTAAGATTGGTACTTCAGAAAGCACGTAATGGTGCAAGAACGCCGGATACTAACCCCCTCTTCTCATGTGCCTTTTGTTGGATCATTTTCCAACACCTCACACACAACACACACCCACACAAGAAGTGGCCTATTTTGTACTATTGGAGAAGGAGAGGAAACCTACTACCTACCCAACGTTTCAGACTAAATACTATTCTACCAATAATTAGAAATTGCTAGACAGATTTCCTGCCTAAAGAGTGGATCGAGAAGGTAGGAATGCTGAAAGACAACATTCGCGGATTTCTCAGGGTGAACTCAATTCCATCGCTTGGGATATGTAATCTGAAACTGAATGGACAAACAAAAGGTTAAAGAATGTTGTCTACCTGAACATTGAGACTGAATTTGAAAATTAAAACAGGAATTTTGACTTTAAATTAATGAGAATAAAAGTGCCTTTTAAACCTGATAGTATAACTTTTTTATTCTTCCTTACCAGCAGGCAGGTAGAAATTATGATTTGGGGCATCAAAGCCAAATAATCCCTCACAAAAAGATTCCTCCTTCCACCTAGGAACGCGGATTTGTTCTCTGGAACATGATAATCTGCATCGACCAAGCGCGTGGCTATTGTCAGAATAATCATCATTGACAAATCCAGGTGAAAGATTGAGCTGACTGCGAACGCTGTACCGTAAGTGATTTCAAAATGAACAAACAAGAAGAGACTACGCTTAAAACCCAACATATCCAAGTGGCCAAGTAGAGACTCAAGATCCAAGAAAATCCCCCGTGGCTGAAAACACAACCCTGCCCTAAGCATGGATGCTTCTCGAAGTCGATTAGTTTCAGATATTCTCGAGGTAATGTTACCATAATCCCTCTCTCTCCTGGGGCCGCAATGTTACCAAAATATCATAAAATAAAATATGTTTATTTACCTGATAACAGGTATATGTAATCTAATAATCATTTAATAAATATTCATTTTGTTTTACATATTTATATCTGTTCATATTAACCTTATTACATTGCAATAACGCGGCATCTACAGAGGGTGTTCACACTTATAGGAAACAAGTTTTATTATAAAATATTAAAAATTAACACCATATTTGAAAATTTTCAAATGTTCTATTTGAAAGCCTTTTTGTTTATTTACAGAAAGGCACCTTATTTTCCACGATAGCAGACACTTTTTGATCATGGTCATACTCAAAAGATCCCATTCTTCCTTTACCAATTTCCAGAGACCTCCAATTGTCCTAGGGTGTCTCTTTCCAAGTGCTCTTTTAGGGCATCCAAAAATGCAAAAATCCATCGGGGCTAAATCAGGAGATTTTACTGTTCTTTGGAATAGTGTTGATTCCTGTTCTTTGCCTTAGATCTTCCAAATAAGTTTGGGTTAAATATGAGGTATGACTTGTGGCGTTATCATGGTGAAACCAGACTTTGTTGCTCTGTTTTCCATAGATAGAGAGAATATCATTTAAAAATATAGGTTCTAAAATTTTGTTTTGATAGTACTCCGAGTTTATTTTGGCATTTCTTTCAACTTTTCCTATTTTTAATTTTCCTTCATATGATATACCGCATGCCGCCATAAATCCTTTGGGGTAACATTGGGCACATTCCTTCAATCAAATTGGCTAGATTTTTCCACCCTTTTTTAATAGTATATAGCTCTTTTTCTGTCGCAATCGGTTGAAAATACCCATGCTTCGTCATAGGTAACAATAAACTTCCATCTATCAGCAGCCAATAAATTTTCATAAAAATATCTGCTGATAGTGTGTCGGTGACGAATATAATCTGAAACAATTTGTGAACCGCATGTTTTTTGTAGTTTTTAGACCTAAATCTTTATTTATTATTTTATTTATTGTTGACACTGATGTTCCTATTAATTTGGCTATATCTCTTTGTGACATAGAATTTTCTTTTGTAATATATTTTTTCACTTTTTTGACAGTTGCAGGAGTTCTCACAGATATAGGGTGATAATCTTTTGTCCATTTCTCCGTAGGTGCTTTGAATAAAAACTTGATATTTTTGTCGTGAATAATATTATAAATACCTTTTTTAGAAATGTTGATATCATCTTTTTTGCATATTTTAATTATGTCCAAATAGGTAAGATTAGCTCTGGAAAGTCCTAAAATATAACCTCTTATGAAATTATTGTATTTGAAGGGCATTTTTTTAATAATGAAAGAAATGTATTGCGTGTTAGAATTAGCTTAAGCCTTTTAGAATTCCACGTTGTTGATTTTTTAAAATAAAGTAAATTTACTTTTTTACACCGGGCGCTCGTTTCCTATAAGTGTGAACACCCTCTGTATATAATACAAATGAAAACACCAAAACGCGAATGTTTATTTTCACTAATAAATTATACTTCTACTGTCCTTACTGCGATGAAAAAATATATTGGGAGGGCTTGGCTCATCAGTGGTGAACCCTTCCAGCGGTTTCGCTAATTTAATCTACCAGACCGTCTCTTTTAGAGCTCTAATACTCTTTTGGATCATTCTGCTTTTACATGCAACACTGAAGGAAGAAATCTTAGAAATGGTATTTACGCAAACTATGGACATAAACCTTTAGTACAGTAGAATTACATTTAAATATTTTCATCGAGCAATGCTCTTCCGCAAACAATAAGGACTAGGCCAGTTAGGTATAAATTAATACATAGCAATAACGTGCCATCTATATAATACAAATGAAAACATAAAGACGCGAATGAGTATCTTCACAAATAATTGTTATCGGAAGAGCATTGCTCGATGCAAATATTTAAATGTAATTCTACTGTCCTTAAAGCTTATATCCATAGTTTAATTAAATACTATTTCTAAGATTCCATCCTTCAGTGTTGAATATAAAAACAGAATGATATATCTAAAACAGTATTGGAGCTCTAAAAGAGGCGGTCTGGTAGAACAAATTGGCGAATCCGCTGGGAGGGTTCACCACTGATGAGCCAAGCCCTCCCAATATATTTTCCATCGCAGTAAGGACACTAGAAGTATGATTTATTTGTGAAAATTTTATTTGTATCATATTAACTTTATTAACATCCTATAACGCGATAATTCAAAACTCAGAAATATTTGCGTCAATACATTACATCATAACAAATTGGCTATATACAAAAAAGCTTATACAATTCAATTATTTTACATAACTAAAGGTGTTTTAAACCTTTTGTGGTCGAAGTGCCTCTTATTTAAGAGCACTAAAATTCCAGTGGATCCTTCAAAGGCTTCCTTACTGCGTAAAATGTCGAAGATCATTCAGTTCTGATCAAAACAACTACGAAAGGGTTGTTCTCAAAGCACTATTGCATGGCTCTGGTGTTTAGGGCAAACGGCACAAATGTAATCGCGAACCTCGTAGAATACAATAATTACAGTTTATCAGAACAGACATCAGATGTGGTCTGTCTACATAGCTACCAGCTGATCCTTTACAAGCTGCCCTGCTCTCGATATATCATGAAGCTTGACAAGTACTTGAAAACCTTGGACATTGGCCTATATCAGTCATCTCCAAGCCTTCCTTAATTTCTTTATCTCTTTTCTGAAGTAAAAAATCTACAAAATCGAAGTGTTACCATCATATATATTGGTGGATTACAAGTCTCAGAAGAAACTGAAGTTATCTTTCTACCTTTCCTTAAGACCTAGTCACCTTTAACTTCGCCATTAATTCCAAGCAGATTTCTTCGCCACACTAAACGCGAAACCAACATCATCCAGATCTACCCAGTTGTAAACTTCGAAATTGCCTCAAACTGTCACAAGCGGTTCTTCCTGTTATATGCATTCCTTGGATCTCAACTCGTTGCAGAAATCATCTGTAACCTACATCTCCCACCCTAAATCTGCAACTCTGCTTGGTCAAAGGCCACAACAGTATTTTGGGAAACGAGAAAACAGCCTAACAGTCAAGTTATAGCATAACATCGTCTCTCACGACCTTTAAAAAAATGTCGCCCTCAATGAGAATAATTCAGTTCACACAGAATACATGAATATAGCTACCAATTGTTCTTTTATAACCTGCACTTCTCTCGAAATCTTAAAAAGGGTGACCATTAGTTCTGGAAAACCTTGAACTTTTTTCCGTAGTAGTTAAAATTTTACAAAATGAAAGTCTTAGCATCATATATATTGTTGTATTCCAGTCTAGAGAAAGAGTTGGAGTTATCTTGCCATAGCTGCCACCATTACTGTTCAGTCTTCCAAGTAGTTTCTTCGCCATAATTTACGCGCAACCAAAAATTATCCAGTGCTACTCGGATTGAAATTTCCAAACTGTTACAAGCGGTTTTTCATGCCATATGAAATATCTTGAGTCAAACCTTGTTGCTGAAATCATCTGTAGGCGACATCGCACACACCAAATGTGCAAGTCTGCTCGGTTGTAGGCCACAACAGTATTGCGAGAAACAAGCTAACACCCCTAGAAGCCAAGTTCATGTCGAAGTTTTTTCACGACCATTCCAAAAATGTCGCCCGCAATAAGAAAAATCATCTCGCATAGAATACATGGATTGGCAGAGATTGGTAAAACAGGATTCAAAGAAAATTTGAATCCAAGAAGAAATGTATTTTCATTATACTACAAAAATTCAAAAATAGACGCACTTCGACAACCATCCTAACTGGTCATGGCTAGGTTTAAACATATACTACGCAAAAACCGAAACGGGATAGATTTGTTCCAATGTCAAGATAACGACCAAATAGTGGACTACTTCATCTATCTAGCTTTCCAGCACCAACGATTTTAGACCTTCCTTGTACTAGGAGATTCCAACGTCATCTACACATCGCTAGAAATAATATTTTTCTTATCCAATCATTTTATAATATGCCGATAGAAAGGGAAGGGGAGGAAGAAATTATTGTGTTACAGCTCTGGTGACTTACTGCTTGTTTGATTTTTAGCCACAGTGCATTGTGTCTGCTTTGTGCGGCCTTTAAGTAGAACTAGGACAACATGTTTTAATGGCCATTCAGTCGTGGAATAGATAGATAGGAATAAATTATTGGCCAAAAACCAAGAAGAGTACGAAAAGCCGATTCGGACGCGTAATAAACCTTGGTACTCTAAGAATAAAGGTTTAAAAACTTATCATGGACGGAAAAAACAAAGATATCGTTAATGAATACAGAGGGACATCCAACAGATCTACACCTGGCGTAAGCCAAAGTCAGGAGGAAGACGAAACAGAAAGCACCTCAAATGTTCTAAAAAATGACGAGCACACCAGTGATATTAGAAGCTGCGATAGTGAAATCACTAACGACACAACTAATAACCAAATAAACCAAGAAGAAGCTTAGAGAACAAACGAGAGAGAAGCTAGGGATCCATCAGAATTATAAGCCAACCAGATAAAGAAAAAGAAACAAATCAAGAGGCAAGCAGCAAGAAGTGAACCGCCAAATGGTGTTTAACGGCGTGCGATTGAAGTCATCAACGTGGAAAGTGGAAAGGTTGAAGGCAGAATTTGCACCCAAATTAAATTAACTTCTAATGGAATAGCAATCCACGGAGGCTATTATGCAAAACTACTGCAAAGGTTTTGCGAATAAATACGGATTAATAAGCCATAGTTGTCCAGGAAAAAGGTATTCGACATCAAAATTAAGTATATAAGCCCATGTTCTGATTGACTATACTCCACGAATTGCTGTTCAAATTGTTGCAACACATCCAACCTACTCACCAGACCTAGCACCTAGAAACTACCATCTTTAGTAAACCTTAAAAATGGCTTGGGGTAGTCGTTTTTGGAGTCATCTCTGCTGTGAAAAACTATGTTGATACTCGACACAGAGACCTCTATAGGACAGGAATGATGAAAAATTGTTGGCCAAGGTCTGGAGACCTGAAAAGTTATATAAAGAAAATAAATGTGAGGATGGAGGAATTCCGAGTCTAGGTACAGGCCTCCTCTTTCTCAAAGGTTGTTTGAATCATTTATTCAATCTACACTATAATATGTAAACTACCTTCCCAAGGCGAACAAAATAAGGCAATTTATAGTGCTCGTGTTGTCATGTGACTTACATACTAAATTCACGCAACCTGGTAGCTGAATTTCCCACATAAATAACTATGGATTAGTCTTCGCTATCAGTTTACCTCAATACACCCTCGTAGTGAGACCTTTCAAGTAATATACTGGTAGAAGAGGCCACAGGAGTCTCTCTTCATTCCAAATAGTTTATCGAAGGACTGTCCTACACAGTATCTAAGAGTTCCTAGATTTACCCTAAATCAAAACGTCTTTAACACTAAATCTTTATTTTCAAATTATTAATAAAAGTGATTATAAAGTTGGCGTCCAAAATAACAATGGTTTGTTTACTTTTTTTTTTTCAAAATAAAAATTCACACAATATAAATAACGGAAAATGCTCACATCTTAGATCAAAATAATATTATTTATAAAAATTCTTCAAATGTTTTTAAGTAGCTGATTGCACGACTTCTTCCGGGAGACTCAGAACATTCCATCCACTGGAAGTCAAGAGAATCAGTGAATTTCTCATAAATGGAAAATTCTTTCGGTAATTTCTTTGGCCATAAAAGTAAAGCCTTAAAGCTCTAAATATGATATCGTTTTATTTGTGAAGACCAATAATTTGTGAGATTGGGACCATGATATCCATTAAACTATTGCTTCCAAACACAACCTTATTTATCACTATAATAAATTATTCTAAACTAACAAACATTTAACCATTCTATTACATAAGAATTACACCGAAGTTTTTATAGAATTTTTTTTATCAACCTGATCTCAATATCGAAGAGATTCAACTCATTGATTACTATTTGATGTCACAAAACTTTTTTTTTCAATGAAAAAAACATCCATAGTATTCTTTCCCAGTTAATCACGTTGTATTTTAAGCCATTTGAATTTTAATTCTATCAGAGATGTATGTTTGATGGTGAAAATATTCTTGTTTTTCTCGCTATTTTCTTTTAAGATGAATTATTTTATTCTTTTCGCTCATCGTGGGTTTCCATAAGGGAATCTTCATGGGATGAAAATAGCGCAAGTTTTAAAAAAATAGCCATGGTTTGAATATAGAATTCGCTTTTCTTTTAACACATTTTTTCAGTCTTAGAATAAAATGTAATACAGCAAAAATATTACTCAGAAAGAATTGAATAAAATACTTCAAGGTAGTGAATTTTAATTGATAATATGCTCAACCTAATGTTTTCATCAATATTTTTTCAAAAAATATTTTTTCCCTTACTTTATATAAACAGAGCCCTCAAGGCCTAGAAATTCATTAAAACAATTTTCCATTTATTCGATATTTTATACTATATAAAAACTAGAACAAAAATACATAGTCTTCATTGATATTATGGTTTACATTCAAATAATATCATTTTAAGAAGTTTTTTTAAAAGTATATATTTTTTGTTCTAGGATCCAAGATCTTGGAGATTCCCGCCCTCTTTCTCAAATTATCCTGATTTGGTTAGTGATGTTTATTCCTCTTATCGGACACCTCATTCTGTACATGGCATTCATATTGCTAGGGCATCCTTCTAAATAAAAATGAACATATAATTAAATAATACACTAACAGAGTTTTCAGTTGAATAGATCTAAGCAATCTCCTTCAAACATACTGAACTACACATTGCGATCTATATACCGAATTTTTGGTTATTTTTGTTTCGTGTGCCATTTTTATTCTCTAAATATTATTTGTTATATTTATTTTTTTTTAATTATTCAATTTTCCAAACGTAGAATCCTTGCTTTCAAATTTCATTTTATTTATCATCACCAAATTGCTTTGTTTTCAAAACATGTGCATTTGAATTATTGAGTTTTATTAATTTACTAGCGGATGTGTACCCGGCTTCGCCCGGGTTTTATCCGAGTGAAAGTTTGCCTAACGAATATTATATATTATGAAGTATAATAAACAATGTTAAAGATTAGTTTTAATTATTAATCAAGATTATGTGTGAATATGTGAGAAAGATGTAGTATCGTTGTTGTTTTCTTGGCCGACTGTTTTACATATGGTGTTATCTTAAAATTGCTTGTTTTGAATATTTTTTTTAGATTGAGTTGAATGAATTGCTGAATTATTTTTTGTATTTATATATAAATAAAATTAACTCTGTTGATTTTTTTTTTTGTTTTTAATCGATAACAGCGAAGTTACGCATGTTAAAGTTAGGAAAAATATTTTGATGTTAAGCAAAACCTGCTCCATCTCGTTTTACATAAATGTTGAAAATTTGGTCGAAATTGATGCATTGTAACGAAAGTTTTTAGTGAACAACACTTATGAAATTTGCATTTTATTAATATAGATATTGGAAGATATTTCGTGTTTCTATTTCGTTTGTTAATTACTTTTTGCTTCTAATCAGAATTTCTTCTCTTTGGAAACTTTCTTTGGGGATCTACTCTACTTGCCCGGGATTTATCTGTGTTCGTATCTACCCGAATGTATATACTTTGCTAAGAAAGTATTTTAAGTTAACCTTTCTTGAAATGCTTCTTCTAATAAATCAGGATATACTTATTAGAATTTTAAAGCCACCATCAATGCTCAATGTTTCTTCTAGTATAATTATAATTGAACTTCTATCCGTAGGTGTCTCCTCTATTTACCCAAGTATTCAACCGAATTTTTATAGAAGTTTTTCAACCTGATCAATATCGATATAAAAGATTCAACTTATTGATTACTATTTGAGGTTACTAAAGACATATGTTTGAAAAGATCCATAGCAATTATAGAATATAGCTTCAATATATAGCACTTTACTAACTTTAATAATTTATATTCTCAACTTTATGCATCAAAAAGGCATGACAAAGTCAAATTTTCTAATTCAATTTACTTACTGAATCAAGTTTCTAAATATACTCATATAATACTCATCTTTGTGAACCGACAAAGAAGTGGTTCATTAAAGAATATATATATATATATATATAGTATATTTTAAACTGTATAATAATGACACTTTTAGTATATGTCACATATTTTCCAATTAGTTAGAGCCGATACCTTATAATATCCTACCCTTCTATTAAAATGTACACTATTTCTATTTACACCACCCCATATTTTGTATATAAACTACTTGTATTTTAATCCTCTATTTGTATGTAAAACTAAAAATGGTGACGTCAAAATAAAGATCCAAAGAGTGTTCAGTCAGCTGGTGGCAGGGACAGAGGGGAGGAAAAAGGCAACGCCCAGACCATGTGGGGTCCAGAGGGACATTTTTATAGACGACCCCTGTAAACAGGACAGGTTTTGGCAGGGGGTCAGCAGATTTTCTAGGGTGTGGCCATCGGCAGGCGGCTTCTGTCTCGCACACACAGTCTCTCTCTCCATGTCTCGGTGATAAGCATCCAAGTTTGTGCCATGGCTTCTACCTCTGTCCCGTGGGCTGTCCCCGATCACTCTCGGTGCTAACATCTAGCCCTGCCTCTGCTTCTTGTTGTCCGCGTGTGGGAAGAACATCAACACTCGCCTCACGTACACGACTGCCAGTTTATCCATACATCGACACATTTGCAACAATATTACATATATATTCAAAAGGAAAAACAGGGTAACGTGGTAAGATTCTTTAATGGAACATGACGAGCTTTCAGGCAGCAACTGCCCTTCTTCAGGTCTTATACAAGTGTAGACAGAGAAGTGCCATATTTATAAGCAAAAATATTTACATATATACACGCAAGGAAATAAGGAATTTTACATACTGAAGATTGGAAAGGGAATTTGCATAGTTACAAAACAAACGAACTCTGTGTGAGAAATAGAGGCAAAAACGGAGATAAAAAATTAAACATAAAGGCATAACATGGAGATAAAAATTGAAACCAAAAATAAAAATAAAACTCAGAAACATATCAGCGAGTGAGGCCGTAAAGTATTGTATATTGCGGTGGGAGATCAATCTTCCGGTTAAAACTGGGAGTACAGTTCGATACCAGTGCTTCCAGAACCAAGCGTTGGTACTTGTTTCCAATATCTCTGTATACAGAAATCGTATCATCTAAATTGAAGGAATGGTCAAAATCTGCGATGTGTTGAAAAATGAGAGACTTTCTATCTTTGGAACGTATATTACGATTATGCTCGCGGATTCTAATAGCGATGGTTCGACCAGTTTCACCAATGTAGCATTGTTCACAATCGTTGCATGATATACATCGCTACTAGAATCCGCGAGCATAATCGTAATATACGTTCCAAAGATAGAAAGTCTCTCATTTTTCAACACATCGCAGATTTTTACCATTCCTTCAATTTAGATGATACGATTTCTGTATACAGAGATATTGGAAACAAGTACCAACGCTTGGTTCTGGAAGCACTGGTATCGAACTGTACTCCCAGTTTTAACCGGAAGATTGATCTCCCACCGCAATATACAATACTTTACGGCCTCACTCGCTGATGTGTTTCTGGGTTTTATTTTTATTTTTGGTTTCAATTTTTATCTCCATGTTATGCCTTTATGTTTAATTTTTTATCTCCGTTTTTTGCCTCTATTTCTCACACAGAGTTCGTTTTATTTGTAACTATGCAAATTCCCTTTCCAATCTTCAGTATGTAAAATTCCTTATTTCCTTGCGTGTATATATGTAAATATTTTTGCTTATAAATATGGCACTTCTCTGTCTACACTTGTATAAGACCTGAAGAAGGGCAGTTGCTGCCTGAAAGCTCGTCATGTTCCATTAAAGAATCTTACCACGTTACCCTGTTTTTCCTTTTGAATCTTACAACGTGACTATATGATGTCAGATTACATATATATAATATACGATTTTTTTCCTTATAAAGAAAAATAAACACCTAAAAACTAGAATAAGCCCACTTTCATAGCTAATAGATATACACTCCTGGGGACAAAACTAAAGATAGTGGAAAGTCAGTGATGTTGCCGGTTGTCAGTTTTTTTTAAGGAGACAGAGGAATTTTTTTCACACTTGGTTATCTCGTGTGTATTCAATAAAGGTCACTGTAATATCTTTCAGAATTATTGTTTTGATCTCCATATACATGCTAAAAGGTACAACTCCCTTAAATTTTGTCCATGAGTGTATATACTGTAAAAATCATGTAATCGATTTTTCTTTTGTTTTAAATATTGATATCTGTTTTCTCTCTCTGATAAGGCTTAACATTTTCTATCATGTTATATTGTTATTTATAGTTCAGTACGGGGTTAATTTTGGCCAATACACTAGTTCTTTACAAAATATTTTCTCACAATGAGTTTCTTTTTATTACAAAACGCTAGCTTTCAAGCGCATATGTATTCGTAAATATTTCTGGTAGGATATAGTCGATATGTTTTTAAGCCTGTTGAAGAGCGATTATCGCTTGAAAGCTAGCGTTTTGTAATAAAAAGAAATTCCTTGTGAGAAAGTATTTTGTAATTTCAAAACTTTTTTCACAATTTTATCATGAAATATCCAAATGAGTCATTTGCAATCAAATTTCAAAGATTGATAGAAAAATAAAATCTATTGAAAAAATTTAAAATAAATAATTTGTTGATATATATTATTACACAATTTTCTAGAGATTTTTAAAATTTATGAAACGAACAGAAATTAAATAGTTTCATAAACATTTTTTTTGTTCATCATATTTCTTTTTTTTTTCCCCAAAAAAATTCTGATAGGTTGGGTTTTTAAAGAGGGTTTCAGAATGAATCTAAGCCGGTGCCAGTATGCCAAGGTGTAGCGTAAATAATCCAGGTACTTTCTGTTACATCTGTGAAGAATTAACTTTCAAGGCTCAAAAGCGAAACGATACTCCGCTCAACAAAAAGTGCTATGAACTTTATTTTGGATGTAAAGTGGTTGACCAAGATAAGACTTGGGTCCATCATCATTGTTATCAAGCTTGTGTTCGGGATCTTACAGGGTGAATTAAAGGTGAAGGCCATATGCCTTTTGTGGTTCCATTGGCATGGAAGGAACCAAAAGATCATTATTCAGACTGTTATTTTTGTTTGACACAAAAACTACAGGTTTTACATCTTAATCAAAACATCCCATTAAATATCCAGATTTTCCATCTGCTATGAGACCAGTTCCTCATAGTGATGATTTACCTGTCCTACAGCCTCCCGAAAAGGTGACATCTAGTGACGATGATTCAAATAGTCATGAGAAAGAGTCGGATGACACAAATTTAAAAGCACACGTTTCATCCGAAACCCATTTATTAACTAAAAGAGATACTTGATTTCTATTTATACAAAAAAAAGAAAAAAAAAACAGAATGAACTTTTAGCCTCTAGGCTAAAATGTTGGAATCTGCTGCATGAAGACACAAAATTAATATTTTTTTTTCTCAAAAGACAATGTGAATATCAAGATTTATTTTCACAAGAAAATGGTTTAGTGTACTGCAATGATGTTGTTAGTCTAATAGATGCGCTTGGTCATAAACATAATACAGAAGAGTGGCGCTTATTCATCGATTTGATTCCTCTAAAGTTAGTTGAAAGCTGTTAAAGTGAAAGCTGTTCTCCTTCACAAAAGCAATAAGTTCCCATTGGTGCCAATGGCACACGCTTTTAACATGAGTGTTACGAAAGCATGAAACAGCTTTTGAAAAAGGTAGAGTACGACAGATACAGCTGGAAAATATGTGGTTTACTGATTGGTTATACAAAATGTTATTATTTTCTGTGTTAGTGGGATAGTAGAGACAAGGAGAAAGGCATTATATCAAAAGGAACTCGCCAAACCGTAAAAACCTTATTCCAGGACTTGAAAATATTGCACATTTTCCATTTGTTCAAATCTGTAATATATATATTTACCACCATTACATATTAAACTGGAATTAATGAAGAACTTTGTCAAGGCAATGAATCCAAATGTTGCTGGATTTGCCTATTTGAAGCGAAGATTCCCCAGCATAAGTGATGCGAAAATCAAAGAAGCCATTTCCGTTGGACTTCAGATTCGAGAATTTCTGCAGGATGGGAATTTTGAAGATAGCTTAAATGAAATTTGAGCAGCAGCATAGAATTATTTTTATAAACGTTTGTAAGAACTTTTAGGAAATGTAAAGATTGAAAACTACAGTAACTTAGTTAATGGATTCTTACTTCCTACAAGGCACTGGGATGTAACATCTCTCTAAAGATCCATTTCCTGCATTCGCATCTAGATTTATTTCCCGACACCCTGGTGCAGTTAGCGATAAGCATAGTGAGAGGTTTCATCAAGATATACCAAGCATGGAGAAGCAGAACCAAGGTAAATGTAGTCCCGGTATGCTTGCTGACTACTGCTGCACACTCAAAAGGGATGTACCACAAGCAAAGTATAGAAGAAAATCCACTGTCACTACTTTTCAATAAAATAAAGATATTTCGTTCATATAGGCCTATATATTAAAAACATTTCAAAATTTCAAGTAGGTGTATCTCAAAAATATTGCGTGATAGAAAAAAACTAATGGTATATTTAGAATCAGCACAAAAGGTTACATCAAGATAAAATTCTGCTTTTTTTGGACAAAGAAAAATATACTTTGGTTAACTTGAGTAATGTAATACGGTTTTTATATGAAAAAATGCTTACCTAACATTATTTGTATTTATTACTGTGTTTAACCCAATACTAAAAAAAATGTTTTAAGGTAAAAACCATGGGTCATAGGAATCTTCTGATTAGAATTTTAAGTTCAGCATCAAAAGTGAGACTAGAAACACCATCAAGTTCTCTTGGGGTAAAATTTTGTAGAGCAGTGATATTCTATTATTATCTTTCAGCATGATTTTACGTTAAATACATTTTTAAGAAATGAAAAATCGCAAGTTTTAAAATATACATCTCTCTATGGTTTGAATATAGACATCCGCTCTATTTCCTTTTAATTCAATTTTATATTATGACAGTAATTATAATGAATTATATTTTTGTAATTATATATGTATACCCACCTCTACAGACCTATATGTTCATATGTTCATTAAACACCCCTAAGCTATCTTCATTTTCAAACACAGGGTATATAAGAGAAACAATCCAGTAAAATAGTAGAGCAGTCTGGAGATTTTTATTATTATCCCTAGCAAGCTCGGTATAGGCCATGATATTCATGGTGGGTAGAAGTTGGCGACTGCTTTTACTGTAAATAGACCATCACATGTCTACAGATGTGAAAGACAGTTCAACTTTTGCACTTACAAGTATGCCAAAAATATTTTTTTTTCGCTAAAAAAATAGGCCAATTAGATTTTTAATTCACTAGAATGATAAAAAATATAACGCTACAGGAATCGGCGTTACCTCAAGAGAGAGAGAAAATATTTTTCTGTTCAGTGCATAATTGATAAGGTTTTGAAGAAAGCATTCAATGAATTTATTTCTAAATTGTAGGCATAAAAGAGCAATTATAATAATTTATTAGTATCATATTTTCAATTTTTTATTAATCAACCATGCGTGATATTGAAGTTTTTGCGCCTATTACTGAGGAAGCAAACAAAAAAACAAATTATAACTTAAGAGTTAAATATTTAAAAATTTACATATGTGTTAAAGGGAAAAGTTTAAAATTTTATATAGACAAAGTGGCTGATGTAAAAGAGTTAAATCATTTAGATCAGGGAACAATTGAAGTCTCACTTCTGCAAAGTTCGGACAATCATAGATAAGGTGAAGAGAAGTTTGTTCAGGCAATTATAAGAATGGAATTCATTATAATTTCTTATAATTTTATACAGTTTGTGGGTGGCAATGAAAAAATGATTAAGTCCCTCAGAGTTCTGCAGGAAAATCTCACAAAGTTATATATGGAACATTTTCTGGAACTTCACAATTAGCAGCCACAATATATGCGAAAAAACACAATTTCAAAATTTTAGGTTTTTTTCTACAGTTCCTACTTAATCTTTGCTTCAGTTAGAAACTACGCCCCTCAGGATTTGCTATACAGGGTTTACAGGATTATCCTATACAGGGGAATTTCCATGACCAAAATATCACTGTTCGTTTGGTTTGGTATCCATGCTTTCCTAGACATTTCAGCTAATTGAATCGTGGCATCGCATATCTTGACTGTCTCTCCACCCATCATCACTAGAAGTGAGCTACCATGTATTCTTGGAATGGACGCCAACCTGGAATCTCGGAGCAATACCGCGAGGCCAGACTGGAGTCTTCCTCCAAGCTCACCAACATTATAATTCCTGGGTGTCCCCGTACAGTAGACATGGAGCAATGGACGTAAGTCATCTTCCACCGATGTAGCATTGTATATTGGGATTCAGAAAATAATTATGAAAATATTTGATACACAGTGACCTTTATTGAAGATATATAAGATAACCAAGTGTGAACAAAATGGCCTTTGTCTCTTTCGGAAATATAAAAAAATAGACGACCAAAAGACTTTACAATTTCTTAAGTTTGTCGCGTTTGTCAAGAAAGTCGCATATTTCTTTAAAAAATACACATTTTTCTCAGATATTCTTTTTATTTCTCCTGACAAAGACAAAATAATTTTGTTGAAACGTTTGAGAAAATAAAATGTTAAATTATATGATATTAGGTTTCACCTACAAATCTTAAAATAAACTTGTCTTGAGGTGAGTTTTCTGTTCTAGGATCCAAGACCCTGGAGATTCCTGTTCTTTTCCCTCCAATATATAGATTCGGTTAGTGATGTTTATTTCTCTCATCGTCTATACACAAAATTTCCCATTACGTGGAATTGATAGCACATAATGTTTAACTTGAGGCCATGCAGAATACAAACACAACATTTCCCAGTATGTGGAATTGTTAGCACATAATTTTTAACTTCAAGCCATACAGAATCCAAACACAACATTTCCCTGTACGTGGAATTGTTAGCACATAATGTTTAACTTGAAGCCATACAGAATCCAAATACAACATTTCCCCAGTACGTGGAATTGATAGCACATAATGTTTAACTTGAATCCATGCAGAATACAAACACAACATTTCCTGGTACGTGGAATTGATAGCACATAATGTTTAACTTGAATCCATACAGAATCCAAACACAACATTTCCCAGTACGTGGAATTGATAGCACATAATGTTTAACTTGAATCCACACAGAATCCAAACACAACATTTCCCGGTACGTGGAATTGATAGCACATAATGTTTAACTTGAATCCATATAGAATCCAAACACAACATTTCCCAGTACGTGGAATTGATAGCACATAATGTTTAACTTGAATCCATACAGAATCCAAACACAACATTTCCCAGTACGTGGAATTGATAGCACATAATGTTTAACTTGAAGCCATACAGAATTCAAACTCAACATTTCCCAGTACGTGGAATTGATAGCACATAATGTTTAACTTGAATCCATACAGAATTCAATATTATATATTACTATTGAACGATTCCTTCTCTATATAATCAAACACAAATTTAACTATAATTGAACTTCTGCAGGTCTTATTTACACAAGAATTTAACCGAAGTGTTCATGTTATGTATTAATATTCATTGAGATTTATTTATCATCATCATTTATTGTATAAAGACTTTGTTTTTTTAATTAAAAGTTTAGTATGTAAAAATAACTAGCGTTGCGTCATAATTCTTTTAACTAAATACATAATAAATTGGCGACGAAGGTAAATCTTTTTTTTTTAGTTAAAGCTAAAGAAAATCTTTAAATTTGTACTAAAGTTAAAGCTTAGGTAAGTGATTTTTATTTTTAAAATGGCAAATTTTGGAAACATAGAAGCTTTTGATCCTAAAAATCCAGAGAAATGGATAACATACTTGGAAAGAATGCATTTTTTCTTCCTGGCTAACGATATTGTAAAACCTGAAAAACGAAAGGCTATTTTTCTTACGCTAATAGGCGCTGAAACTTATGCGTTAGCAAGATCGTTGGCCTCGCCAAAAGAATTATCTTTCGTAGAATATGATAACTTAATTAAATTAGTGACTGATCATTTCTGCCCTAAGCCAAACGTAATAGTACAAAGATACCATTTCAATAAAAGAAATCAAGGCACAGAATCGGTATCCGCCTATGTGGCTGAACTAAGAAAATTAAGCGAGAACTGTGAATTTGTTGATTTAGATGATCGCTTGAGAGATAGGTTAGTATGTGGCCTGAGAAATGAATCTCTTGTTAAAAGACTATTGTCTGAAAAGGACTTGACCTTTGAAAAAGCCATAAATATAGCAATATGTGATGAATCGGCTAGTGCAGATGCCAGTGTTTTGCAAGAAAGGATCACAGAAGTAAATATGACGAAAAAAGCTAGCAAAGCTGAACCGCCTAATTTTAAATCGGGCAAAGTTCATTTTAAAGATTTCAAGAAAATGAATAATAAAAGAATTATTTGCATACGTTGTAAGGGAAATCATATGCCAAATGTATGTAAATTTAGAAATGCAAAATGTTTTAGATGTGGCAAAATTGGTCATGTACAAAAAGCTTGCTTAACAAATGTTGGTAAATCAGGAAACCTATATAGGGCTAATAGTAATCCAACTTTATGTTGCCTGAGAAGGGAAGAGATAAACAATCCTTATTATATAACAGCAAATTTAGATAACCATGATGTACACATGTTAATTGATTCGGGAAGTGAATACTCATTATTAAATAAAGAAACCTTTCTTGAATATTGGAAATTGACGCAACTTAAAAGATCGGAGATACTTCTAAATACTTGGTCATCCAGTCAAGTAAAAATTCTTGGGAAACTCTATGTTAAAGCAAGACTATCCCATGGTAGTAGAAGTTTGCAAATTTTAGTGGCTGATGGTTTAGGTCCCAACATTCTGGGAAGGCAATGGTTTTCTGCTTTTCGCCTGAAGTTAAACTTTTTAAACTCATTGGAAACTAATCCTATTTCACCTGATTTCGAGGAATTGTTTAAGGAGGAAATTGATGCCTATAATGGACCTTTGATCCATATTGATATTCCTGATAATGCTGAGCCCAAATTTGTGAAGGCCAGAACCGTGCCGTTTGCTCTACGAAATTTAGTAGATGGAAAATTGAAAGCATTAGAGGAACAAGGAATTATTGAACCAAAAAAATTTTCTAAATGGGCATCACCAATTGTTACGGTTCTAAAAAATGATGGAACAATAAGGATTTGTCATGATTACAAGACAACAGTAAACTTATATACCAACCCAGATAAATATCCACTGCCCACAATTCCACAACTTTTAGACAGGTTAAGAGGTGGTAAGGTATTTACTAAATTAGATATGGCCCAAGACTATCAACAATTAAAGGTGGATGATGAATCTTCTGAAATTCTTACCATTAATACGCCCAGAGGATTGTGTAGAGTTAAACGGCTTCCCTTTGGATTGAATTCCGCAGTCGGAACCTTCCAAAGATTTATGGACACTCTTCTAATGGGGATTGATGGAGTAGCAGTTTATTTGGACGATGTCCTTATATCAGGAATAAATTGCGGTGAACTTATGAAAAAATCGGAAAAAGTTCTTTTGCGTTTCAAGGAAGCAGGACTCCGTCTTAAAAGAAACAAATGTAAATTTTATGTTCCAGAAATTGAATTTTTAGGAATGAAAATTGACAATAAAGGAATTCATCCATCCGAAGAAAAGTTGAGAGCAATTAAAGATGCCAGACCACCATCTAATAAAAAAGAATTGATGTCTTTTTTAGGACTTTTAAATTATTATGAGAGGTTTTTAAGAAATAAAGCCACAGTAGTTGAACCTCTTCATAGACTTTTAGACAGTAATAATCCTTGGAAATGGAACAGAGAGCATCAAAGAGCCTTTAAAGAAGCTAAAAGCTTAATCAGTTCTGAGTCTGTTTTAGCTCATTTTGATGATAATCTGCCTATTCTGGTCAGCTGTGATGCTTCTGAGTATGGCATTGGAGCCATATTGTCCCAAGTAGATCATGAAGTTGAAAGACCAGTTGTATTCGCCTCTCGAACTTTAAATAAAACGGAGAGAAGATATGCAGTAATTGATAAAGAGGCATTAGCGGTTATTTTTGGTGTATCAAAATTGTCACAGTATCTTCTAGGGAGAAAATTTAAAATTTTGACAGATCATAAGCTCCTAGTTGGAATATTCAACCCCAAAAAGCCGATACCTCAAGTGCTATCACCACGCATGTTGAGATGGTGTTTGACTCTGGCTGCGTATACTTATACTATAGAGTATAAACCGGGAAAAGTGAATTGTAATGCCGATGCACTTAGTAGACTGCCTTTAAATGAATGTCCAAGTGTAGTTCCGAACCCTTCAGAGGTGTTCTTTATAGAATCGGAACATGCTGCAATTAATTCTTCGGAAGTGGCAAAACTAACCAATAAAGATCCAATCCTTTCTAAGGTTAAATTCTGGGCAATGAATGGGTGGCCTGAAAGGAGAGTTGATGATGGATTTAAAGATTTTGTCTCCAAATCTAGTGAAATATCGGTTCATAAGGACTGTTTATTGTGGGGAAGCAGGGTGATAATACCTGAAAGATTAAGAAAATATATTTTAAATCTTTTACATGATACACATATGGGCATAGTCGGAACAAAAGCGCTAGCTCGAGGATTGTGCTGGTGGCCCAAGATGGATGGAGATATTGAGCGGATGATATCCAGTTGTGCGGTTTGTTTGTCGTGTAGTCACGATCCGCCAAAAACTGACGTATATCCTTGGATTTGGCCATCAACACCTTGGTCGAGACTACATATTGATCATGCGGGTTCCTTTTCAAGGAAAAATCTTTCTGGTTGTAGTAGATGCCTATTCTAAGTGGATTGAGGCTAAAATCGTATCTACAACATCTACTGAAACTACCATCAATTGCCTAAAGGAAATATTCGCGACCCACGGGTTGCCGGATGTGATAGTTTCAGATAATGGTACGTCCTTCACATCGGAACTTTTCAGGACTTTCTTAAAAAGGAATGGCGTGAGGCACATCTTGTGTGCGCCTTATCATGCAGCGTCAAATGGGCAGGTGGAAAGAGCTATTCAGACGCTTAAAAATCTGTTAAGAAAGAACAGCTCGGAAAATTGGACGACTAGATTATCTAGATCTTTGTTATCCATGAGAATAGCTATAAGCAGCACGACGCAGAAATCCCCAGCACAGTTGTTGATGAACAGAAACCTGAAGAGTCTCATAAATAAATTTCATCCTGAAGGTGTGTCGGAGGGAAGGATACGACAGGAAAACAGGTTCATAAGAAATTGGAAACCCCATAGAGTGGTAAATGAAGGACAGGCAGTTATGGCACGAGGGTACCATGGCCCCAGATGGCTACCAGGTGTAGTGCAAGAAAAAACTGGTCCTGTTTCTATCAAGGTGGAGACTGATGACGGAAAGATCTTAAACAGGCATTTGGATCAAGTTCTAGATTGTGGAGAAAGAGAAGCAACTCCGTCTACATCGTCAACTCCACAAGAGTCATCTAATATTGAAGACCTCCAAGCTGGTCAGGAAATAAATCCTACTGGTGAAGCGTCGAGTCCTATCTTGAGAAGGTCCTCAAGATTAAGAAGGCCTTCGAAGTTTTTTGAAATATAATTTTTTGTTGTGGGGAGAAGTTGTTATGTATTAATATTCATTGATATTTATTTATCATCATCATTTATTGTATAAAGACTTTGTTTTTTTAATTAAAAGTTTAGTATGTAAAAATAACTAGCGTTGCGTCATAATTCTTTTAACTAAATACATAATAGTTCATAAGAATCATTGCAACCAAATCAATATCAATATCAAAGATCAAACTCATTTATTACTATTTGATGTTTCTCAATGTTTTTCATATGTTTGGAAAATATCCATAGCAGACATAGAATATTGATTCACTTCACTAACATTAATTAATAAAGTTAAATTCACAGCTATCTCCTCTTTATGTTTAGATACATCTCAATATTTGATATATAGAATTGATAATTGACTTTCTGTAAAACTTCGAGGAATCTTAACATATTTCAATAATTGAGAGGTATCTAGAATAGAAGACGATAGCAGAGGAGGCATGACAATGTTTACATTTTGTAATTCAATTTCCTTACAGGCCCTTAATATACTCATAATACTTTGACTTTTGAACCGTAAAATAATTGGTTTAGTAAATCTATATATATATATATATATGTTCGGTACACTTTTTGAATGGTACACTATGACAGGTTCGTTTGGTATTGAAAGAATGATTCAATTAATCATCCTTGATATTTTAAATTTTATTCAGGATAAATATAGATATAGATATTATGTTACAAATTAATTTTAGTAATTAAAGAAGTTAAAAAATGTTCGATTGAAAATGTTCGATTGAAAAGGATGGATTGGGAAGGAAGTCAGTCCGTGTTGGCCGTCAGAATTCGAAGGGCCCACGCCCGTGCTTCCCACGTGACCACCGCCGCCGCGCATGCGCGCCGACCGTGACTTCGCCACCGTCCGCCGGCGGTGGTGTTGGTTGAAAACTGTTCTTCTCTTCGTCGCGCGGGCGTGCCTTTCACTAACAATATATATATATATATATATATATATATAAATGAATGTTTGTATGTTTTTTTGTATGTCCGGTATACAAATTCGCAGTAGTTCAATAATTCAAACCAAAATTTCCATACATAGGTAAAATAATACGGGGAAGACGATAGGCTATTTCAAAAAAATATATATCAATTATTAAAACTATATATTTTTAGTCAGAAAATGATGATGACGATATTGCTGTATCATGTTTGATTATCAGATACAAAATTATATCGGGAAAAATTCCAAAAAGCAGACACCAGGGGTGAAACCAGTCATTATTTTGTACGCAGGAACAAAATTCTAACGGGAAAACATTCATTCGAGCAGAAAACAAAAGCCAGATCATCTTTCTATAAAAATATCGTTTCTCAGACACAATGTTTGGAGCGGGACGTTTCACAAGAGTGACATCCACGGCGCCAATTTATAATTGTAACAAATAGTATTTGAAAATCAAAATAATATAATTTTCAAATATCGTTGTGAAAATTTACATATTTATTTTTATATTTTGAAAACACACACAAAGTTTGGAGCGAGACGTTTCACAAAAGTGACATCCACGGTGCCAATTTATAATTGTAACGAATAGTATTTGAATAAAAACATTTAATCGGGTAAAATCGGCTAGTTGCCGGTACCCGGGTCATTCGGCTAGTATTTTATAAAAATATTTAATATAACTTATCTCTATCTCTGTTTAAAAAAATCACCAGGAATCTCTAGAATATGTATTTCATCATGGCTAATAGGTATATGTATTCTAATAATTATATAATAAATATTATGTTTTTTTCTCAAATTTTTGCATCGATTTATATATAACTTGGAATTTTCTCTGATGGTCTATTGTTCTCTATAGTTGCGGATAATTATAGCAAAGAGAAAACATATTTTCTATTTGATAAATTCTCCATAAAATGGATTATCTCTTCTGCGATCAGAGTAAAGAGAGAAATGAAATCTAATGGAATTTAAAAGCAATGATCTGTATAAGATATTTCGATATATGCATGAATTTTTTGAAAATATTTGAAATTTAGCCTCGCGAAATGGTGAATAAATTAAATAATATTATAATAGATTATTCTTCAAGCAGCTTTTGCAAAAAAATGAGAAAAAATGATTTTTTTTAAGGTTATTTTAAATGATATTAAATATCTTTATATAGGTTCTCACAGTGCAATTATAATTTAGCAATTATAATAAGAGAAAAGCAATGGCAGATTATGTGTGGAATTTAATCTCAGAAATTTCTATATAGATCACATGGATGACATTGATTAATAATTCTTTAAATTTTTGCAGGAAAATCTCAGAAAGCTCTCAGTTACATTTTATTAACTTTCTAAAATAGCATCCACACTATGTAAAAGATACAATTCAAAATTCAGACGATCCACCCAGTTTCTACTTGACATTTGCTTCATTTGGAAACTACGTTTCCTCAGGATCAGTTATACAGGGTTAACAGGATATTCTATACAGGGTAATTCCTCTGATCCAAATATCACTGTTGTCATGGTTTGGCTTGGCTGTTATGGTTTGGCTTGGCATTAAATCCCTCCTAGCTTCTTCAACTTATTTGAACCGTGGCATCGCAGATTGTGTATTTCTCTCCAGTCTAGAATCCATCTTCACCAGATGTGCGCTACTATGTATTATTGGAATGGAGGCCAGCGGTCAACATGGGGCTTCGAGACATTCCGCGGTCTGGAGGATTCTTCCACGCCCACCAACCTACAATTCCTGGGAGTTCCCGTGGATTAGACCAGTGGTTGTAAGTCATTCTTCATCGATGTAACCTTCGTTTCTAGCCACCGCAGCCCCTAGAACATGTCTGCCAGAATTCTCCTTCACAAATCTTCTCTAACCATAATTCAAGAATTATTAGCTTTAAAACGATGCACAACACCTTCGGAAGAATTAACCTGATTTTCAAGTGTCTTCACGGAATTTCGTCGGTCTTCACTGCCACATGCAGTCTCAATGCTGAAATACCCTCGCCCGTGTTTATTGACCAAATGATCGAGGTCTATACTCCGATCCTTCCATATGCCTACAGGGCATCTACAAGAGAAGAGGTTCAATTCGGCTAAATTCCGAAGTGAAGTTTTGGACTTACAACTCCTATCCCAGAGCACCTCACATCATATAAGAAACTTTTCGAATTCTGCACAGTGAATGTTCTAACAAGCTGAAAGTTGAATTGAAACGGTAAAAAAACAATGCACTGATAACGCTATTTAAAGAAATCTCTAATATATGATTATATATTATTGCCAAGCTTGTTGGTATAATTCTAGAGAAATAAGCCCTTGAGGAGCTCTGAGCTCTAAAGTTAGCCTTTTTAAATGTGCAATAAATTATACTAATTGTGCAAGTTTATTTTATAAACTCTGAATGAATAAATCTCTTCGGTAACTCGGAGTTCTATACAAATAACTATGTCCAAATAAAAAGTCACCTAGAGACTATTGTCAATACTCAAGTACAATGGCGGAACCCATACACACCTGAAGAAACCTTTTTGCCCACCTGGAGCATCGATTCTGCCGCTTCAATTGACAACATATTCTACTATCTCCTCAGAACCAGATTTAACTGGCGCTCAAGTTCTCCCTGGAATATTATGGACTCAGAAAATCCCCTGGCTCTGACCGACTCAGCTTTTTTTAAGGAAGCACCTTGCAAAAACTAATGGCAGAACTTCTCGCTAAAGACTCTCAGCCGGGTATTTTCCCTGAACCACACAAGAAAATTAGGCTCTTGGTCCTCATACCCAACCAAACAGTATTTGATCTCACTCTTTAGACAGTTTCCTCCCTATTACCCAGCTCAACCCTTAGCCAAAGTATTTGTGAGAGCGCGCGATTCTGGAACGATTACAATGGTTAGAAGACCGATACAAAGGTTCTCCCTATTTCAATTTGGATTTGTACCACGCTACTCGATTGAAAACGCTCTGAAAACCGTCAATTACTAAATTGATTGAAACTTAGTTTTGTAGTCAGTCGACAATTGACGCAGTCAATAGACAATCCATTATTGAAACCTTAAAAGGTGTCAACTAACCTGAAGAGATGATCCAGCTCTTTATTTAGAAGGTCAGAAAACTTTCTAAGTGCTTATGGCAACCCTATTTTAATTTAGAGTCGAAGAAGGAGAATCTTTGAGCCCTTTTAATGAGATATTATTACAAGAGGAAAATGTTAATTCTAACAAACCACAAAGGAAGAAATTGGATCTGCTGTAGAGATATCTTTACTATTATCATACAAGTACCACGTCAACTTCCCATTGTTTAAATAAACCCCCACTACAAATATTCTTAATAGCGTAGCAAGCGAGGAAAAGAACGTGGTAAATCCACAGAAAACACATACGTATTTATTCGCTGGAAACAGATAAACATCACTACAATCAATAGAATCATTAGAATTCCAGACATCTATTCGATACCAAGAGGAAATTCAACAACAGTGTTAAAAATGTTGAATATAGATGCTGCCGCGCCGGCATTTATACCCCTTAAATACCTTTTCTGGCCAAAGTGTCTATTATTTAAAAGCGCATTAAAATATCAGTTGATTCTTCAAAGGTGTATTTACGCAGTAAAATGTCAAAGATCACGCAGTTCTGATCTAAACAACTACCAAATGGTTGTTTTCCCAGCACTATTACATGGCTCTGGTGTTTAGGACAAACGTGCCCAAAAGATGCTTGCGAACCTCATAAAATACACTAACTATAGTTGGCCAGAACAGACATCAGATGTGGTCCATCTACATAGCTACCAGCTGTTTCTTTACAAGCTGCCCTCCTCTCGACATCTTATAATTTGACAAGTACTTGAAAACCTTGGACATTGGCCTATAAAAGTCATCCCCAAGCTTTCCTCAATTCCCTATTTTCTTTCCTGAAGTACATAAAATTTTACTAAATGAAAGTGTTACAACCATATATATTGGTCGATTCAAAGTCTCAGATAGAGCTGGAGTTATCTTGCGACCTTTCTTCAAGACCTAGACACCTCAAACTTCACCATTAATTCCAAGCAGTATTCTTAGCCATACTTTATGGGCAATCAAAACTATCCAGAACTACTCAGATGGAAACTTTCAAATTGCCTCAAACTATCACAAGCTGTTCTTCCTGCCATATACATTCCTTGGATCTGAAAACACGTCGCAGAAATAAATTGTATCTTTAACCATACACACCAAATCTGCAACTCTGCTCGGTCAAAGGCCACAGCATTATTTTGGGAAAAGTGATAACAGTCCTAGCAGCCAAGTTTTAGCTTAACGTCGTTCTCACGACCCTTCCAAAAATTTGACCCGCAATAAGAAAATTCGGTTCGCACAGAATGCAAGGACTGACCTATAAATAAGATTTGAAAAAATAGAATTCCCAGGATATTTGAAACAACGCCTATACTTTTACCCTCACACTAACTGCAGTTTGCCAAAACAAGCATAGGATGTGATCCATCTATATAGCTACCAACTGTTTATTCATAACCTGTCCTTCTCTCAACATATCATAAAGGGTGGCTATTAGTACTTGAAAACCTAGAAACTGGCCTATATGAATCATTCCAAAGCCCTTCCTTAATTCTCTACCATCCTTTTTCCGTAGTTGATACAACTTTACAGAATGAAAGTGTTAGCATCATATATATCTAGTCCAGAAGAGGAGTTGGAATTATCTTGCCGTTTTTCCTTAGACACCGCAAACTAGACCATTAATGCTCAGTCTTCCAAGCAGAATTATTCGCCATACTTTGCACACAACCAATACTATCCAGATCTACTGAGATGGAAACTTCCAAATTGCCTCAAACTGTTACAAGCGGTTCGTCCTGCCATATGAAATACCTTGAATCAAACCTCGTTGTTATAGCTTACCATTGACCCGTCCAAAAATGTCGCCCGCAATGAGAAAAATCATCTCGCACAAAATAAATTGACTGGCAGGGATTTCTAAAACAGGATTCCCAGAAAAATTTCATCCAAGCCGATACGTTTTCGCCTAATGCTACCAAGAATCAAACATTGATGCACTTCAACAACCATCCTAACTGGTCATGGCTACGTTTGAACCTACTGCGAAAACGAGATTTGAAACGTGATAGAGTTGCTTCCAATGCCAAAATGATGACCAAACTGTGTATACCACTTCATCTACCGATCTTTCCAACACCAAAAATTTCAGACCGTCATTGTAATAGAAAATCCCAACCTCATCTACACATCGCTTGAAATTCTCTCAAGAACTTAACCTGCTTGGCGCCACCTAATTACCTGGCCTCAACCGCCATCATAACAATATATATATAGTGTAAAATTTATATTGTAATCAGTGTTTCGGGTAGTATAGTTCAGTTTCTGTCTTTAAAGTGGATTCATATTTCCTGGTGCATTGTTCAGTTTTTGTCTCCATAAGAGATTCATATTTATAGCTGGATTGTTATTTCTGTCTTCTTGGTAGATTTTAGTTTGGATCATGTCAGTTTTAGATTTTCATAGTATGGTTTTTCTTCTTGGTAAATTTTGCCTCTTGAATCATGTTATTCGTTATTTTCGGTCTCTGGATGCAAATATAGATCCTTCATTCATAGCAAATTATTAAACTAGTTTTGTTGTGTTCTGGGGCATTTGTTCTGTTCCTTCCTAATCTATCTCTCTATTTCACGAGGGATTTCTGGTATGTCCTTCGCACTAGTTCATAAATGAACTAGTGTGACAGTTTTCTGGGGACTCGTTCGTTCTTGTCCGTCCAGTCGCCTAGTTCATTCAATCACTCTGTTTTAATGCTTGGTATTTAAGATTTAGAATACATTTATAATTTAAATATTTTTATTCAATTAAGATTATAATTACACAAGCATAACATTTAAATATATATATATATATCCTGCCTAACCATTCTCTATACTAACTAACATTAAACGATCTATTTACAGCCTTTTTGGTCACTGGTCCAATATATTTATTTTCACAGACCAAATTATAAGATAAATTCAAAGATGAAAAATATGCAAAATAAATGAACAATTATATACATCATTTTATATTTATTTAAAACAAATGAACAACTATATACATCATTTTATATTTATCTAAAACAAATGAACAATTATATACATCATTTTATATTTATCTAAAACAAATGAACAATATATATACATCAATTCCCCCTTCTTAGGCTTGGCCCCCCTTATTTATCTATTTACTCTCCATATCTCTGCGGACATCTGCGCTCCCTCTGAGGATACCTGGGGGTTGTAATACTTTTCTCCTCCGAGATTGGAGTTGGCACACGTTCAGCATCATTCATATTAGTGGGATGTGATTTACCAGGCAACATTTTTCTAATGTAGTTTTGATGAACCTTTTTTATACTGTCACCTTGTTTTATTAAATAAACATTCCTTCCTAGTATTTTAATTATCTTTCCTGTATACCAAGATGGATGCCCATTAGTAATCCATCTAAACTTCACAGTCTCATCCACTTTAAATTTACCGCTAACATATTGACTATTGAATTTGGAGGCTTTTACATCAAGATGGCATTTGATACCTTTAATAGGGTCAGATTTGCATTCAAAAATGGACCCGTAATCATTTAAAAGTGAATCTATACTAAAAGAGTCCAATTTATGCAAATAATTGAATGAGATATTGAAAAGATTAAGGAAATCTCTTCCTAAGAGAAATCTAGAACAATTTAAATTAGTTATTAGTATTTCAATGGTTCTAGAAACATTTCTTAATTTTATATCAAATTTAGCCTTGCCCAAAATAGGTATTTTAGAGCCACTATAGCCGGTCAAGACTGTATTACATTTATTTAATTTAACATTTTTGAAATATTTAAAGTACGCATATTTAGTTAATGTAGTAATGGCTGCTCCAGTATCAATTTCAGCCAACAATTTTATATTATTTACATATACTGTTTCAGTCAAAGGAGGATGTAAATTTATATTATTCAATGATAAATTATTTTGAGATCCCGAAGGATTATTATCATTAGCGTGCTTTTTAAATTTATTAAAAGTATTTCTAGGATTTCTGGGCAATTTACGGGCAGAACTGTCGTTTTTATAACATATAGTAGAAATATGACCTACCCTACCACAAACTCTACAATTAGCCGATTTAAAAAAACAATTATAGTGTAGATGGTTGTTCTTACCACAGTGTTTGCAGGGATTATTGATGGCATGAAGATGCTGTGGGGACCGATGGGCATCTTCAGATCTCTTGAGGTTGTGTAGGTCATTATCTGCAGACTCCGCAGACAGCGCGATGTCTAACGCTCCCTCAAAAGTCAATCCTTCTTCCTGTAGTAGCTTCTTTTGGGTTGGTGTATCAATGATGCCCGCCACAAATCTGTCTCGCAGGGATTCTTGCAGAACATCTCCAAAGTTACACCTTTGAGCCTGTTCCTTAAGGCGTATTATGTATTTAGATATTGTTTCGCCTGATTTCTGATCCATTTTCTGGAATACAAATCTTTCATATATTATATTGATCTTAGGATTGAAATGTTTTAATAAGATCCCGCACAATTTGTCAAAGGGAACTTGATCAACTTCTTCCGGAAAAACTAAGTTTCGCAAGATCCCGAAATATTTAGGGCCGATGCTTGAAATAAGAAATGGCGTCTTAAAGTCTTCTTTTGTTTTAGAAATTAGCATGAATTGCTTCAATCGATAAATATAATTTTCAACATTCTCTAGATTTTCGTCGAATCTTTCAAACATACTTGAAGACATTTTTAAAGTATAATTTCTTTTCACTATTTAAATTCTTTTTTCTTTACAAAATTTGCTTTTCCTCGTCGCCAGTTGTTTTAATGCTTGGTATTTAAGATTTAGAATACATTTATAATTTAAATATTTTTATTCAATTAAGATTATAATTACACAAGCATAACATTTAAATATATATATATATATCCTGCCTAACCATTCTCTATACTAACTAACATTAAACGATCTATTTACAGCCTTTTTGGTCACTGGTCCAATATATTTATTTTCACAGACCAAATTATAAGATAAATTCAAAGATGAAAAATATGCAAAATAAATGAACAATTATATACATCATTTTATATTTATTTAAAACAAATGAACAACTATATACATCATTTTATATTTATCTAAAACAAATGAACAATTATATACATCATTTTATATTTATCTAAAACAAATGAACAATATATATACATCACACTCCTAGTCCATTTGATCGTCCTTGACGTTTGGCGTTTTTGTCTGTGCGTTCCCGTTAGTTCGTTCTGCCTGTCCTAGTGTTGGTTCAGGCGTTCTTGGGTGTTGTTCGTATTTATCGCGTTCATGCGTATTAGGTCGTATCGCTCGTCCAGGAGGCGTCGTGCGGTCTAGTGCGTACTGTGCGTTCTAGTGCGAGCAATGCTCTTGGATGTTTGTTCTAGCCTAGTTCGCGCGTTCATTCTAGCGTTGTCCGTTCAGCTGGGGCGTCCAGGCGTGCTTGGCTTTCCGTGTACTAGACTGGTTGTTCGTTCTAGCCTGACTGTTCGGCTAGTTCTTGCGGGAATTCAAGGTTTGTTAAAACAGTTTGGTTGAATATTCAAGGGACTCGTTCGCTCTGGTCCTTGCAGCCTACTAGTTCGTTCAATCAGTTCTAGTTCATTTGATCGTCCTTGACGTTTGGCGTTCTTGTCTGTGCGTTCCCGTTATTTCGTTCGCCCTGTCCTAGTGTTGGTTCAGGCGTTCTTGGGTGTTGTGCGTATCTATCGCGTACATGCGTATTAGGTCGTATCGTTCGTCCAGGAGGCGTCGTGCGGTCTAGTGCGTACTGTGGGTTCTAGTGCGTGCAATGCTCTTGGATGTTTGTTCTAGCCTAGTTCGCGCGTTCGTTCTAGCGTTGTCCGTTCAGCTGGGGCGTCCAGGCGTGCTTGGCCTTCCATGAACTAGACTGGGTGTTCGTTCTAGTCTGATTGTTCGGCTAGTTCGTGCGAGAATCCAAGGTTTGTGAAACTAGTTTGGTCGAGTTTTCCAGGGACTCTTTCGTTCTGGTCCGTTTGGTCACCTAGTTCGCTCGATCAGTTCTATTCCATTTGATTGTCCTTGACGTTTGGCGTTCTTGTCTGTGCGTTCCCGTTAGTTCGTTCGCCCTGTCCTAGTGTTGGTTTAGGCGTTCTTGGGTGTTGTGCGTATCTATCGCGTACATGCGTATTAGGTCGTATCGCTCGTCCAGGAGGCGTCGTGCGGTCTAGTGCGTACTGTGCGTTGTAGTGCGTGCAATGCTCTTGGATGTTTGTTCTAGCCTAATTCGCGCGTTCGTTCTAGCGTTGTCCGTTCAGCTGGGGCGCCCAGGCGTGCTTGGGCTTTCCATGTACTAGACTGGTTGTTCGCTTTAGCCTGACCTTTCGGCTAGTTCGTGCGAGAATTCAAGGTTTGTCAAACTAGTTTGTTCGAGTTTTCCAGGGACTCGTTCGTTCTGGTCCGTCTGGTCACCTAGTTCGTTCAATCAGTCTTAGCCCATTCTATCGTCCTTGACGTTTGGCGTTCTTGTCTGTGCGTTCCCGTTAGTTCGTTCGCCCTGTCCTAGTGTTGGTTCAGGCGTTCTTGGGTGTTGTTCGTATCTATCGCGTACATGCGTGTTAGGTCGTATCGCTCGTCCAGGAGGCGTCGTGCGGTCTAGTGCGTACTGTGCGTTCTAGTGCGTGCAATGCTCTTGGATGTTTGTTCTAGCCTAGTTCGCGCGTTCATTCTAACGTTGTCCGTTCAGCTTGGGCGTCCAGGTGTGCTTGGGCCTTGTGTGTACTAGGCTGGTCGTTCGTTCTAGCCTGATCTTTCGGCTAGTTCGTGCGGGAATTCAAGGTTTGTTAGAGCAGTTTGGTTGGGTGATTTGAGACCAAGTTTGCCTAGTTTGCTATCACTACTTACCATGTAATCACAGCCGCTTTAACATAGTTTTCAGAAGCATTTGAAACTCTACATCTAATTATCTTTTGTAAGAATGGCGATGTGCTGGCCTTTGAGGTGTGTGCCTAGGGAGAAGCAGACCTATAGCATGGCTCGAGACCCTTCTGGAATCCAGGAACCAAGCTCGGATGCTAAAAAGACAACGCTAAAATATCATAATCCAGCCCTTTGAGAATGTCATTATATAATACCCAAATCTCTAATAGTCCCTGCCATGAGGATATCAATCTCTAATCCCAATTCCAAGAACCTGCCGTGAAGTTACAAGTCTCCATCCATAACTCTGAGATCCCTGCCATGACGATACAAGTCCCTATTATCAATTCCAAGAGCCTTTCCGTGACATACAAGACTCTAGTCTCCCTTCCGAGAACCTTGTAATGATGATACACGTACTATTCTCAGTTCCAAATGCCCCTGCCATAACGATACAAGCAATTCTCAGTTCCAAAAGCCTTTGCTATGGTGATAAAAGTCCCTCTTCTCAGTTCCGAGAGCCCCTACCATGATGACAAAAGTCCCTATTCTCAGTTCCAAGAGCGCCTGTCCAGATGATAAACGTGTCTATTCTAAGTTACAAGAACCCCTGCCATGAGGATAAAAGTCCCCATTCTCAGTTCTAAGAACTCCTGCCATGCTGTTAAAAGTCCCGGTTCTCAGTTTCAAGACCTCCTGCCATGATGAAAAAAGTCCCTATTCTCAGTTCCAAGAGCCCTTACCATGAGGATAAAAGTCCCTATTTTCAGTTCCAAGAGCCCTTACCATGAGGATAAAAGTCCCTATTCTCAGTTCCAAGAGCCCTTACCATGAGGATAAAAGTCCCTATTCTCAGTTCCAAGAGCCCCTGCCATGATGATAAAAGTCCCGGTTCTCAGTTTCAAGAGCCCCTGCCATGATGATAAAATTCCCAATTCTCAGTTTCAAGAGTATATCTTTTACTATGCTTGTCACTGTTTTCAAGTCTAAATAAAAACAATGTCCGAAATTTGTTGAAATATTTATTGAGAATTGAGACACAAACTTTCTTCAAGCTAGAAATTTCCAAATAGGTATCACTGCCTTGCTCTAGTTGAGTTTTGAAATTGAATATTTTATTTTTAAAAACATTAATTTTTAAATATATATACCTAGCAATTTCATGGTTGCACAAATGTAGAAAAAAACGGCAGTTGAACAATATCTGAGCCAATAATTTTAGATTTTAAAAGTGATAAATATCTATATATAGGATATTCACTTTTTAAATCTAAATATAGTTTTATAGATATCGTTCAAGTAATATTTTTCTCAAACGATTTCTCTTTCTCTACATTATATATATATATGTATTATATAAAATGATTTTCTGCTGTTTTTGAATATTATTTACAGAATTATTGATCATTTTATTGACAAATGAATATATTTTTTGATATTCCATCGTGATATGAAAAATAATAATAGCTTAGATCAGAATTCGCTTTAATTGAGCTTATGGAAAATATAAAAACAAAATTTGATAAAGTACTGCCTAACTTAAGGAGAGTAGAATAAGGAAATTTACAACATGTGATCAATAATTTCCAGGAAGGAGACTGGATCAACTAAAATATTCAAAATAATGAAATAAATTTAAAATGGCATTATAGATAAAAGATTTATCAACACATTTATCAAAAGATTGATCACATAGACCTACGAGCTCGCGTTTTTTCGAATTTATGAGCTCGAGTATATCAGGACATTTTCTAACTTCTGTATTGAAAAACAGCGAGTCTGAAAAGAGTTTTGCTTTAAATTAGGGAAAACAGCTTCCGAATCAGTTCAAATGTTGAAGCAAGCTTTTAGAGAAAAAGATACCCTATCACAATCGAGGACATTTGAATGGTTTTCACGATTTAAAGCTGGTCGAACAAGCGTCAAGGATGATCTGCACACTAGCAGATCTTTATCGATAAGAAACACCGAAAATGCACTCAAAATAAAGTCATCGATCAAAGAAAACCCAAGAATAACAATGAGAGAGATATCAGAAGACTTGGATATCTCTTTTGGAACATACCAAACCACCATAAAGAATGATCTGCATCTTAAACGATCCCCGGCTAAATTTACCCCACATCTCTTAACGAATGAGCAGAAAGAGCATCGCAAAGAAACGTGCAGAAACATGGTCGAAATGTTTAATTATGATCCCTATTGGCTCAAAAATGTTATCATGGGAGATGAAACATGGGTGTACGGATATGTTCCCGAGACTAAGAGGCAATCAAGCCTGTGGATAAAGCCTGGAGAACCAAGATTCGAGACAGCAAGGATGTTCAAATCGAAATATAAGTGTCTTCTTGTCACTTTCTTTGATGTAAAGGGATTGGTACACTATGAATTCGTGCCCGAGGGTAAGACCATTTATCAACATTACTATCTTGACGTTTATTAAGGGAGGCTTTGCGTCAGAAACGACTCGTAAAATGGTATCATAAAAATTGGCTCTTGCATCATGACAACGCACGGCCACATACGGCCACTGTACAACTCTATTTGGCCAAACACAGAATTGCTTTACTACTACAGCCACCCTATTCTCCTGAACTTGCTCCCAACGAACTTTTCCTTAACCCTAATATCAAAAAAGTCCTAAAAGGACGTCGATTTGACTCAATACCTGAAATAAAGGAGAATACGAAGAATATTTTGAAAAGCCTGAATGAGGAGGATTTTCAGAAGTGTTTTGATATCTGGAAAAAAATGGAACAAATGTATAAACTGTGACGGTGATTATTTAAAGAAATAATAACAAAAAAAATATTAAACTTTTGTATTTCTTTAAATATTTATCATTCCTGGAAATTATTGATCAAACTATGTAATTACAAAAGGGGGTTGAGCCGGCCAACGGGAAACAACAACAATTTAGGGAAATATTTAGGAAAAGCGGCGACCTCCGGCGGTCGACCTTACAGAGTAATTTGTTCTCTGGGAATATAATTTTAAAATAGAATAATATCTTTATATAACATATATATACATTTGAAAAAATATTATATCAATAAATGAACCCAATTAAAAATTGATTTTCATTCTAACATGCAAGTCAACGCAGCTTATATAATAATTATATAGAAAGTAAAGTATTCCAATATTTTTTGGCTTTACATGGATGGGTACACAATATAAAGTTGCGGGAGAATAATATTAATTTATAAAAAGTGTTAGATGCCTCTTTTGGTATAAAAAAATAGATGTGTATGTATTAATATTATATATTTAAACTTTGATTCTATTCCCATAATTCACGGTGTATTGTAACTTATTTTTATCGTTCATAATAACTAACTCATTTTTCAAATAAATCAATTTCTACTGTCTTCTCTTACTGCGAGGAAAATACACTAATGGACAAAATATAAGGGATTGAAGAGTCTTTTAGACAGAATAATTTTTGTCACACTTGGTTGTCTCGTGTGTCTCAATAAAGATCACTATGTATCAAATATATTTCAGGGTTATTGTTTGAATTCTGATATAAAAGTAACAGTAGAAATTTGTTTTATGTGTAAAATAAATATTCGTGCTTTGATTCTTTAGTTTATTTCATATAGCTGGCGCGTTATTACTTTATATTAATTTATACCTAACTGGCTTTGTCCTTATTGTTTGCGGAAGAGTATTGCTCCATGCAAATATTAATATGTAATTTTATTGTCCTAAAATCTTAACTCCCTAGTTTTCCTAAATACCATTTATAAGATATCACCCTTCAGTGTCACACATTCAAGGGTAATTCCAAAAGTTATTGATATTAATATTTAGTTTTATTTACTTTGAATAGGGACCTGCATCGCCATGGTTAGGGCTCTTAGAACAGAATCGGGACTTGTATCATCATGACATTTAGTTTAATAAAATGTTATTTATGGGGCGCCATTTTGAATTAGCTTCAATATTAATTTGAAAATATGATTCTTTAAAAGTGGTTAGGTACTGATCCGCGAAAACCAATTATCGAAGCACTTACAGAAGTCATCTTCGGGGATGGAATTTACGGCATTGATAAAGGTTTGCAGTGCTTGATCATCAGTGTCAAATTTTATCCCTTTCAACAATGAATTTTGGAAATAAAAGAATCTCAAGGTGCTAGGTCTGGTAAATATGGTGGACGAGTGACTAATTGTACACCAGAGTTGACTAAAAAGTCTAATGTTTAGGCTGAGGTGTGCGGTCCTGCATTGTCATGGTAAAGAAGGACTCCTTAAAGTTGAGCTCTCAGTCTGCTTTGCTTGATTTTTTCAAATACTACCGGAAATAAATTTTTGTATACCAGTCATTATTAACTGCCTATCGATCTTCTAACTTCACAATATCAATTAAAAATACTTATTCTAAAAAAAAAACAGCGACCATTTGTTTTCAACACTTCGAGCTCTGCGAACATTCTTAGGGGGAGGAGATTTTCAAGAGCACCAAAGAATAGATTGCCGTTTTGTTTCTTGATCAAAATTGTTAACGCAAGTTTCCCCACAAGTAATAATATTAAAACAGCCTCTGATTTGCATCATCAAATTTATTAAACATGAAATTACACCATTTAACGCGATCAAGGTTTTGGTCTTCAGTTAAGCTGTGAGGTACCCATCTACTAACAAGTTTTCTGTATTTTAAATGATCATTAATGATGGTGTTGATTGCTGCCGATCTAATGCCCACACTTTCCTTTAACTGCTGATACGTAATTCTTCAATCTTCTTTAAGTAAAAATCTTACCAGCTCAATTTTTCTTGGGTCACTTCTGTTGGTGGTCGACCTGAACAAGGTTCATTTTCAAGATTGGTTTTTCCAAATTTAAATTCAATAAACCAATTTAAAAATGAAAAATATATCTCCTTATCGAGAAACTGAAAGTTGCTGATGGCTTGCGCCATCTATCGGAATAAATATCAACTATTTTTGTTGGTTTTTAATTATTCCAGAATTGGCCAAATACCTATTCTTGATTAACGAAGAAAATATAACCTCGTACGCGTTTCGGGGTGTTGGCCCTCATCAGCGTGGTAAAAGCTGCACCTCAATGACAAGAAAAAAAAAAAAACTGGTCATTCAGGCATCCTGAAAAATCATGAAACGGGTAGTTAAGGCCAGAATTGCGTGAAACCGCGAAACAATGTGAAAAAATGGAACAAATGTGATATTGTTCTGGGATTGTATGATGAAAATATTTGCACCCAAATTTTATTACCTTTCAATAGAATAATAATCAAATGGACAATTATACAGAGATACTGCAAATGCTTAGGGAAGAAATACGGATATATAAACAACAGTTGTCAGCCAATAGCTACTCCTCCAGTAAGACAATGTATACAGGTCCAAGGTCGTAATGACTACACTACACAAATTGTTGCAATACTTCCAACCTACTCACCAGACCTATCACCTAGAAACTACCATCTTTAGTCAACCTTAAAAAATGGTTCGGAGTCATTGTTTTTGGGGTCATCTCTGCTGTGAAAAATTTTGACACTCTCTACTGAGACCTCTATAGAACCGGACTTATTGAATATCGTTGGCCAACGTGTGGAATCTTGAAGGTAATTAAGAATGGAAATAAATAACTCATATTTTCCTTTTAAAACTACTTTAAGTATCACTCCACAGAAGACACCGAAGAGACGAAGAGTCTGTATCTTTTCCTAGTCGTTTCTAACAAAAGGTAGGTACAGTAGCCACAGGTTCCGAGATTCACTATATAGGAAGACTACTTAACCACTTGAAACAAATCTTTTTATTTTTTATTTTTATTGAAGCTAATTCAAAATGGCGCCCCATATATAACAATGGATTTTGTTAAAATATTTCAAATAAAAATGATCATATAATCATAAATTTAATATATCATAAATGAATATACGTAGCAAAGTTTTACTTCGACTATGTCGAAAACAAGGCTTAGTCCAATAAAACGTTTGATTACTTAATTTTTGCATTCCGTCTATTAATCTTAATTGTTAGCACAATTATCAGAGATTCCCTTATATGTAAACGATCTTTAGTTTTATTAGAATACAAAAATAACAACAGGATTAAATGGAAAACAAGCAAAGTTAGCGAGAATGTATTTAAATAATGATAAACAAAGCAGGCAGACAATCCCATGATGTTCTACGCGACGGAGGGCGGGGTTTGCAGTTGTATGTCACATGATCATAGGCCACTGGTACAAAAGTTTTTAAAATGTATTTAGGTTTATATTAAGCTTTATTTTTTCTAAGATGTTGTGTGGTCTATTCTTCTCTATACTTCAACAAGTTAATTTAAACATTCATAGACAAAACTTATACAATATAACCTTGTATGTCTTTTTTTTTTTAAGGAGACAGAGACAATTTTGTTCACACTTGTTCATCTCGTGTGTCTTCAATAAAGGTCACTGTGTATCAAATATCTTTCAGAGTTATTGTCTGAAACCCAATAAACATGCTAAAATGTACAACTTCCTTAAGTTTTGTACATGAATGTAGGCAAATAAAATTGATTCTCTATTTGTAGAAAATTTCAAATGAATAATCTGCTATCAAATATAAAATAAAAAAAAAATCTATTCGAATTTTTAAATACATATATGGTATGTCAATATTTTGATATTTAATGATTTTTAAGAGGGAGTTGAAAAATTTAGCCTCGAAAAGAGATGTACCAACTAAATAGAATCAAAAATATTTTTATTGTTCATAATATTTTTCAGACAGAAATTTCTGACAAGTTATTTTTTAAGATATATTTTAGAATAATTCAAATAATCGATGCCTGTTAAGTGTATCATTTACAAAGTTTTGTAAAAAATTTCACACACACACACAATAAGTTATATTGAATTTGAAGGTATAAAAGAGTATGCCCGAGTATGCACAATAATTTCAGAAACTTTACAGAGGTCGTAATATTGGTCGTATATTGAATATGAATAATTAATATATTAAATATTAATAGGTTCATCTTTCGATAGAGGGTTAAAATGCTTTTAGACCACATTCTCCAAGTATAATTAGATCATTTGTAAATGCAAAAATGGTTGTTGAATTATTTCTAAAAACAAATGAAACATCCCAAAGCTTTTTCCCGTTTGGAATTCCAACATTTTTCCGTTGCATTTTTATAATACCCAGTTTACAACGAACCATGGAAATTTTAAGGGATTTTTATCAAAAATTGAAGCGATTGAAAACTCGAGCTGTCATTGTGGAAAAGAATTCCAGGATTCGAGGCACCAACTGCTGGAATGCCTACTCTTCTTTACCGCTAGACAACAGGCAGTAAATATTGTTGTAGATCTATATCAATTCGTAAATAGCAGAGAGAATTATCATAGATTTATCTATTTTTGTAAATATATTTATGATTATCTTTCTAACCTAAAAGGTTCAGGTTTCTAATATATATTATTGTTTCTCTTTTTTTATTTTCAATTACTTTTTCTTGTATAATATGTTTATAACTGTTTCTGTTTAAAAAATGTGAATCGACGCAATTATCCCTCGCCGGGATATCGCGTTTTGTGTGTTGAAATAAAATAAAAATATATATATATTGCGGATAAAACGACATATAAAAGGAATCAATTAATTTAAAGGACCACATTAAAAACTACATTTCTAGATTTATATATATACAGTATAACCTCGTTAATTCGACACACAATAATTCAAACATGTTGTGATGTCCCGACCTACGGCCTATCATATAACAAACTGTAATTCGACATTATAGATAATTCGACTATTTTTAAATAGAAAAAAATACCATATCTTGATTAAACAAGAAAAGCTAACCACATACGCGCTTCGCGCTTTTGGCCCTCTTTAGCGTGGTGAAAACTGTACCTCAACGACCAAAAAAAAAAAGCTGGTTTTTGGGGCATCCTGAAATCTTTTTTCATCAATATTTTTTGGTCGTTGAGGTACAGCTTGCACCACGCTGTCGCCCTTGTCGTCTGTCTATATAAAGAAGACAGAGGCTGTTCACACTTGGTTATCTCGTGTGTCTTCAATAAAGGTCACTGTGATATCTTTCAGAATTATTGTCTGAATCCCGATATACAAGCTGAAAGTACTACTTCCTTCAAACACGAGAGCACATGCGCTGGACCACCATAAGTGTGCCATTGCACTTAGGATTCAAATTTCTCAGAAGCATAACAATAGTACCAACCTTAAGGTTTAACCGGTTTGTAGGCATTCCTGTGGGAGTAAGGCTATTGAGAAATTCAGTAGAGTGTAGTTACGAGTATTTTGCTCTTCCACATTCTTACACTCGACTCTGTCAACACTGAGAAAACACTGACTCCTGTTTGATAGGCAATTCAATACTTTTCATTAATCTCTAATGAAATACCAACAGTTTTCTAAGGGAAATGCAGGGCTGGGCATATATTCAGGCCCCCAATAATATATTCGATGAGAACAGTAGAAATAGGATTTTGGGTGTTGTTCCTGCGGCGAATCATATAAGCACGCCTAGCGGTTTGGAGAGTATGTCTTCCACGGCCTCTTCGAGGCATGACACAGAATCCGCTGGAAAAAAAGTAAAATAAGAGCCAAGCAGAGCAAAACTATAAAATTGAATGCTAAAACAGGCATAAAAATAAATTCAAATCATGTGGGCGAAAAGCATCTTACAATAATAATAAAGTAATCAACAATTGATTATACTGACAAATACAGCATCAGCCAATTTATGAAGGAAAAAATACCAAAGAGATTTGGAAAGATACTGCAAAGAGGATAAATTAAAAGAATATACTGCAAAAAAAGAAAACAGACACAAAAATGAATCTGAAAAATATAAACTGACTTTGCTGAAAAATGCAACTTTTCTGAAGGTGAAAACAATCAAAATGTAAAAATTTAACAAAGCTATACTTACAATTATAATAAAAAAATAAACAAATACAGCATCAGCCAATTTATGAGAAAAGAAAATGCCAAAGACATTAGCAAAGATACTGCAAAGAGGATAACTTCAAAGAAGATACTGTTAAAAAGAATACCAGAATATATACTGAAAAAATACAACTTTTCCAAATGTTAAAAAAAAAATCTAAATGGAAATCTGTAACAAAACTATACTTACAATTATATTATGATGCATTAGCGAACCATTTTTTAAATGAAAATTCGAAACTATTAAAGACGCGTATGATATTTTTAAAAATTGAACAATTTCTACTGCCCTTACTGCAATGTAAAAATTAATGGGAGGGCCTGGCTCATCAGTGGTAACTCTCCCATTTGATATTTGCGGAAGAGCGATGGCTCGAAGCATATTATATATTTATATATATATTTTATTATTAAAAATGCATACATTGGAACAAAAAATAATTTATTTTACCAATACCAAATGATCTTTTGATCCAATATATGCCTTTTCAATTAAAGATTTATTTATGCATTGCTCTATTTTCAAAAATATTTATAAATGTATGCAATTCTACTGTCCTCAAGGCTTATGTCCATAGTTCATCTAAAATACCCCTTCCAAGAGTCTATCATCAGTATCACTATAAAAAGAAAACTGAAAAATTCAATATAACTGGGGTATGGTAGATTAAACTGGCGAAATCGCTGAGAGAGTTCACCACCAGGCCTTCCCATTAATTTTTCCATTGCAGTGAGAGGAATAGATATTGTTTAATTTTTAAAAGAATTATACGCGTCTATAATAGCTTCGAACTTACAATTATAAGACGAGTAAAGTAATTATGATCAAAATCAAAGTATTTAATAATTGAATCAGAAATACGAAATATTTATTAGAAATTAATTAAAAGCAAGAATACAAAAAAAAAACTTGTTTTAAAACAAGGTAATTTTATGATGATAATTATGGCAACATTCGAAGGCAAAAAATATCTACGATTGTAAAATCAAATAAATTTAAAAATGAATATATTGATTAATATTTAGAAATAAAACGTACATGTAAAGCAAAAAATAACGAAAATTTTGGTATGTTGATTGCTATGTAACTTTGGAGGATATAGTTTCAAATTTTACAACTGAAAACTCTGTTATAGTATTATCTATATAGAAATGACTTGCGCCATCTATCGGAATAAATATCAACTGGTCGTTTATTTTTGAATATTACAGAATTGGCCAAATACCGTTTCTTGATTATTCAAGAAAAGCGAACGACGTACGCGTTTCGGGCTGTTGGCCCTCTTTAGCGTGGTGCAAGCTGTACCTCAACGATAAAAAAGATGGTTTTGGAGCTTCTTGAAATCTTTTTTCATCATTTTTTTTTTTTGTCGTTGAGGTACAGCTTGCACCACGCTGTCGCCCAATGTCGTCTGTCAATATAAAGAAAACAGAGACTGTTCACAATTGGTTATCTCGTGTGTCTTCACTGTAATATCTTTCAGAATTATTGTCTGAATCCCGACATACATGCTGAAAGTACTTCTTCCTTTAAGTTTGTCTCCATTAGTGTATATTGGTTATCTCGTGTGTCTTTAATAAAGGTCACTGTAATATATTCCAGGGTTATTGTCTGAATCCCGACATACATGCTGAAAGTACTTCTTCCTTTAAGTTTGTCTCCATGAGTGTATATTGGTTATCTCGTGTGTCTTCAATAAAGGTCACTGTAACATCTTTCAGAGTTATTTTTTTGAATCCCGATATACATGCTGAAAGTACTTCTTCCTTCAGTTTTGTCTCTATAAGTGTAGGCGAATAAAATTGCTTCTTTATTGTTGAAGTCTTTAAATCAGTCTAAGGTGGACTTTATTCCATGAGATCCACACGGGATCTAATGGAATCCTCACAATCTACCAAAGAGGTGTTTTGCTGGCAAAGTGGCTGGGCCAAATCTATATTCTAGCCATAGATTTGGCCCAGCCACCTAGCCAGCAAAACATATCTTTCGTAGATATTGAGGATTCCATTAGATTCCGTGTGGATCTCATGGAATGAGGTCCGCCCTAGACTGACGAGGGTCATTAGCCCGAAACCATGGTCTCTAGGTGAACGCTTCTCAATTTGCCAAAGCTGGTGTTGTGGCTCTGACACCGACCCGAGGCCGTTAGTTTGCGGCGACGGTCAATAGATGGCGACAGTTTTTGACGTTTATTTTGACGGGAGAAGCGACCTATGCTTCTATGGATCAATTTCCTTCCTGAAATATTTCCATATATAATTGTGTGTGTGTAAAACTTTATTATTTCATGATTTCAAGGGATTTTTAAAATTTAGTTCCGAAAAGAGAGATATACCAATTAAATAGTATTTAAAATATTTTTATTGTCCGTAATATCTTTGTTATGAAAATTCGAACTATTATAGAGGCGTATGATTCTTTTAAAAATCAAACAATTTCAAAAAGATTTTTACGCGTCTATAATAGTTTCGAATTTTCATAAGTATTCTGTTAAGTGTGTGCTAATTGACAGGGTTTTGAAGCATTTAAAAATGGAGAGTTATATTGAATTTGAATAGGTAAAAGAGTATGCACTATAATTACAGAAAGTTTACATAGGTCGTAGATGGCATTTAAAAATAATTAGGTCCCTTCAGGCTTATTTCAGAAATTCTCCTGGATGCCATTCTGGAACTTTCACAATTAGAAGCCAATATTATATGAGTCAATATCACACTTTCCCTCAAATTCCATAAGAACTATCAGTTCCAACTGTTAAAATACGTCTCATCAAGATTAGTTATAGACGCCAACCTCTATCCCATATCGGATCATTCCTCTGACCTAAACATCTCTGTTGCTCTGTTTTTGCATCCAAGCCCATCTAGTATGTTTATCTTATTGTCACCGTGGCATCGCAGATTGTGACTGCCTATCCACCTATCATCACCACGCTACCATGTATTCCTGGAATGGACGCCAAATCTGGAGTTACCAGACAGGAGACTTCTTTCAAGCTCACCAACATTACAATTCCTGGGTGTCCTCGTACAGTAGACATGTAGCAATGGATGTAAGTTTTCCTTAATCACAGCAGCCACTAGAACATGTCTGTCGGGAATTGTCTTCACACACCTATATTTATATATACATATATCATATTCTAACCGTTATCCTGGACATCCTTCTCACAGTTTATGAGATGTTGTAATTTCAGCCATGTGGATTTTAGTTATTTCAGAGATGTATGTTTGACGGCGAGAACATTATAGCCTCTTTTGCTGGTGTTTATTCTCTTTTATAAACAAATGAAATAATTATTATTTCATTATTCTCTCTCAGCATGATTTTCCTCAAAATATATTTTTATGGAATGAAAAAGCGCGAAAATCAAAAATACATTTTTATAAGCTTATGTTCATAAGATTCCTAAACATCCTTAAGCTGCCTTCCTCAATAAACGCAGAGTATATAAGAGAAACATTCCTGTATAATAGTAGAGCAGTCTGGATTTGTAGATTTGTTACAGGCCATGATATTCATGGTAGATAGAAGTTGGCGACTACCTTTACTGTAAGTAAATCATCACATGTCTACAGAGGTAAAAAAGCAGTACAATCTTTGCCCTTACAAGTGTGTTAGAAGCTCGTTCGGTTACTTGAACGCGTTGGTAGGGTTGGACTTTTGTCGGGAGTCATTAAAACAATATTTCAAATCATAAAAAGTGCCCAATATCCGGGTTTTTTTCGCGGACCAGAGCAGACGAAAACCAACGGTTTAGGCCAGTCATCCACCGACCTCCCAGTCTTGATATTAATTTGGCGAAACCGCTGAAGGGGTTCAGCACTGATGAGCTAAGTTCTCTCATTTATATATATTATAGTTTTCATCATATTATGGTACGGTCTGTAGAAACAGTATATATCATAAGAAACACTTTCTGAAAATAAGTATTACAAATATTTTTGCAAAAAAAATAAGCAAATATAATTTCAAAGATTTACTAGAATTATCAAAAAATCTATGTCTTTTCAGTTAATCATTGACAAGGTTTTGAAGAAAGGATTTATTGAATTCATTTTTATTTTGAAGAGCTATAAAAAAGAACAATTATAAAAAAGAAGTGTATTATTATTTCAGAATAAAACTTTTATAGAATTTGTAGATGGAAAAATGAAAAAAAAAACTTCCTGAGAGTTCTGCAGGAAAATCACAGAAAGACCCCAGATTCAGTTCTGGAATTTCCCAATTAGCAGTTACACTAGGCGAAAAGACACAATCTCAAATTTTTTTTTCCAGTTCTACTCAATCTTTGCTTAAGTTGGGAACTTTGTCCCCTCAGGATCAATTATACCGGGTTTACAGGATATTCTATAACAGGGGAATTTCCCTGACCCAAATATCACTGTTCTTATGGTTTTGTATTCATGCATTCCTAGACTTTTCAGCTAATTGAACCGTGGCATCGCAGATTGTGACTTTCTCTCCACCCACCATCACTAGATGTGAGCTCTTATGTATTTTTGGAATGGACGTCAACGCTCAACCTGGAATCTCCGAGCATTCCGTGGCGCCAGTCTGAAGGCTTCCTCTAAGCTCACCAACCTATAATTTCTGGGAGAACCCGTACAGTAGACATGGAGCATTGGATGTAAGTTGTCCTCAATCATTGTAACTTTAGTTTCAACCACTCTAAATTCCACAGTCACTGTTCTACCGCGTTAGGGTAAAGGTTCGAGCTGCAGTGAGAACTATAAATTAATAATTTATATTTTAATAAGTGTCCAAAAATTACATACAATTATAAGAGGCAGATGGAGTACAGTTTTTACTCCACCAGCGCCTAGAGTATTATATAATAGAAGGAACCGCTGCAGGTTGTAGCGACGCGCGGTAAACAGCCAGCGACATCAGGCGGTGTTCGAAAAGTGCGCGCGCAGGCCGGCTGGCCAGCCGCCGCTGATCGCAGAATTCCCGGCGTCCCAGGCCAGCGTCGCCCGCTGGCATCCTCTTATCTCATGCCCCCCCTGGAGATTGGGACTTGGGACCGATCCAACGTAGTTGCTATAACGCGGGTTCGGTTCTCGGGTTCGAGGGGATAAGGTCTGCTGATGTTGAGCTGAGTTGGGTGGGGTGGTGTACGGTGGAGGCACGAAAGGTCGTAAGAATCTGCGATTACGGCAAAGAAGGCGTCCGGCGTCGGTCCGGATGAGGTAGCTGCGACCGCGTGGAAGTTGTTCGAGAACCTCAGCAAGGAGGGTCCAATGTTTTGTGCGGTGATCCTGGACAAGGACTATTGCTCCCACTTCCAAATGTGAGAGTGGCTTGGCGTTGCGATTGTATCGCTTCCGGAAGGAATGTTCTCTTACATTTTGCTGCAAGAGGTACTGGGCCATCTGGATCTGCTGGGGCGTGCCAGAGATGGTGATGACCCGTTCGTTGCTACCAGGTTGAGACTCATCTATAGTGATCCCCGCACCAGACTCGCGCCGGATCTTCCTGATGCGTTGACCACCTTTCCCAATGATGGCACCGGCGAGATCATTTGGTATAGTGACTTGTGATGAGCCTTTTTTCGGGACGACTACCATAGGATGGCACCAATCGATGGCTTCGCCGACGGGTACCTGTTCGATTATCCCTTTCGCCAACATGGTATCGAGTTGAGTTTTGACGGGGTCTCTCCAGTGAAAGGGAACGTTGTATGCCCGGTAGCGTTTGCAAGGAACGGCATCTTTAACTAGTTCGATAGACATGGGGGGTCCTTGCATGGGTTTTAACACTGTGTCGTCGAACGCTCTAGCATAATGGGTAAGGATAGACTGCTTATCGATCTCATTGGCTCTCACCGGGGTCGGCGGGAGCGTTAGAACTTGTCCGTTGGTTATGGCATTGACGATCATTGAATGGGGCCAGTTATCTGGCAGAAGTCCTAAGGCTTTGCATCCGCTCTTGCTCAAGAGAGGGGCGTTCAGGTGCTTGCAGACTCCAACGGTAGTGCTGTATGTTTTCCCGTTGAGATGCAGTGCCGCGACGAACGATCCACAAGGACTTAAGCTGATGCCGTTGGCTCCTACGCAAGGGACGTTCTTCGGGTTGAGTGCTGATCGGGTCTGCTCATCCAGTAACAGGAATTCTGATTCTGGGATTAGATCCAGATCTGACCCCGGGTCCGCCAGCCAACGGATTTGGTGTAACTTATGGTTGATATCGGTCGGAATGGTTATGAGTTCGTTGCGTACTCCAGCTGCAACAACTGTGTTTGAGGGTCCTGGTTGGGACTGATTGTTTCTGGTTGCGGGTGGCGGGATATTAGGTTTGGTTGTGGGTTTCCGTTTCAGTTGTCGGCAAACCCTTCCGTAATGCCCGGTGATGCCGCATTTGTTACACTCTATGTCTTTTGCTGGGCACTGGTCACGGCGGTGTCTTGGGTTAGCCCCACAACCGGAGCAGGGGTCGTTAGGATCATAGGGTTTTTGAAAGAAACGGTTGGCCTTAGGTGAGGTTTCAGACGAGCTGGCTTGTTGATGCTTGTAGGTTGATGGTGCACGTCTGGTTGCAATGAAGGCTTCGGGGGGGGTGGTTGGGGAGGCTGAAAGAGTCGCGCCCACGGCGGTAGCACTCTCATGTGCGATTCAAATTGAGAGGACTCGGTCCAGGGAGAGGTCGGAGTTGTACTGCTCCGCCAGTACTTTTCGTTGGAGGTCTTTATCAAACAGGCCACATATTAACCTGTCACGGATACGGAGTTGCTGTTGATAACCAGCAAGGGCAAACGTTTTCCCACAAGCTCTTTTTGTGCATATTGTAATACACGGGTCGCCGCATGTGCTGCACTTAAAATCCAGCTCATGTGCACACGAGTCATTAAGGGCTGCGAAGTAGCGATCCACCGATTCTCCGGTTTGTTGGTCCCTACGATGAAAATCTTGCCGATCAAGGAGGGGGTTTCGCTTCTTGCGTAGGTAGGCCTCGAGAGCATTCACGGCTTCATCGAGGGTGGTGGTGGTAGAAATATGAAGGCGGCCTGATTGCCAAAGGATGGTCCATTCGGAATGGAGGGCGGCACGCAAAGTCACTTGCTGTGTGGATAGCGGGAAGGTGGCTACTTGTTGGGCGTCCACGTAGTCGTTCCAACGTTGTTTCCAATCGCGGAAAGAAGACATCGTTAACTCCTCCGGGGAAGCCAGTTTAGGAAGCTGGATGATTTTTGTGGCGTAGTGAGGAGGAGCTCCTAATGGGACTGTCGGTGTCGGATTCCGAGTAGCCATCTGCTGCAACAGTGCGGCTATGGACCTGAGGATGTCGGTGCTGGTCGGCGAGGCAGGGTTCTCTGGAGGGGTTTGGGATGGTCGGCGATTCCTTCTTGAGGGCATCTTGATTACTAATTGTCACTGAGCTGTCACTTAAAAAACGGCTATAATTAACCGAATGTCGACTGCGCCATGTTCTACCGCGTTAGGGTAAAGGTTCGAGCTGCAGTGAGAACTATAAATTAATATTTTATATTTTAATAAGTGTCCAAAAATTACATACAATTATAAGAGGCAGATGGAGTACAGTTTTTACTCCACCAGCGCCTAGAGTATTATATAATAGAAGGAACCGCTGCAGGTTGTAGCGACGCGCGGTAAACAGCCAGCGACATCAGGCGGTGTTCGAAAAGTGCGCGCGCAGCCTGCGCGCGCAGGCCGGCTGGTCAGCCGCCGCTGATCGCAGAATTCCCGGCGTCCCAGGCCAGCGTCGCCCGCTGGCATCCTCTTATATAGAACATGTCTGCCGGGAATGGCCTTCACAAATCTCTCTCTATCCTAGCCATCATCAAGAATATTTTGTTAATAAAAAAAAAAAAACATCCCAGGGAATTCTTTTTATAGTTGATGACGTTGTATTTTCATTTATTCGAGTTTTAATAATTTAGAAATTGAAATTTAAGATAATGAAAATATTTTAACCTTTTTTTCTATGGTTTTTTTAAAGAGTAATTATTTTTACAAAAGTCAATTGTTCTTTATTTTTGTACTATATTTATGAGAAAATTATTATTTAGAAAAATAAACCATATTGATATATTGAAAGTTATAAGAAATAAAAAAAACATATTTCTCCGTGATGTTCTTGGATTCTTTATCCCTTTTTGGCATATATATCTAAGGAGATTGATATTTAGAGAAAATTGAATATTTTATTCTTTCCTCTCATAATTATTTTCTTTAAAAAGGAATATTTGTAAATTGAAGAAAGTGCTAAATAGAAAACATATCCATGGTTTGAATATAGACTTTGGTTTCCTTCCAACAATTCCAGGAACATCATTGAATTAATGATATCAAGATTTTTCCTGATGGTTTCAATGTTATTCTCTTTTTTGGAACTTTTCGAGACAATTTTATTTTTGCTTTATAAACAGATCTCAAGTTCTAGATTATTTTTTATAACAATTTTAAATTTCTTTGACATTTAATTCTTTATATATATATACTATATATGCGTCAATGATATTTCTTCACAATCAAAATTTAAAAGACACTTGTCTTGAGCTATGCTTTTGTTCTAGGATCCAAGATAGTTGAGAGATCCCGTTCACTATCCTCCATTATCCAGATTTGGTCAGTGATATTTATTTCTCACATAGCATATACACACAACATTTCCCTGTACATGGCATGGTTAGCACATAATGTTTTCTTTGAAGTCATGCAGAATCCAAACGCAACATTTCTTTGTACATGGCATTGTTAGCACATAATGTTTTACTTGAAGTCATGCAGAATCCAAACGCAACATTACTTTGTTCATTGCATTTTGAGCACATAATGTTTTACTTGAAGCAATTCAGAATCCAAACACAACATTTCCCTGTACATGACTCTGATAGCACATAATGTTTTACTTGAAGCCATTCAGAATCCAAACACAACATTTCCCTGTACATGGCATTGTTAGCACATAATGTTTTACTTGAAGCCACGTAGAATCCAAAGACAACATTTCCCTGTACATGGCACTGTTAGCAGATAATGTTTACTTGAAGTCATTCAGAATCCAAACACAACATTTCCCTGTACATGGCATTGTTAGCACATAATCTTTTACTTGAAGCCATGTAGAATCCAAGGCAACATTTCCCTTTACATGGCACTGTTAGCAGATAATGTTTACTTGAAGTCATTCAGAATCCAAAGACAACATTTCCCTGTACATGGCACTGTTAGCACATAATGTTTTACTTGAAGCCATTCAGAATCCAAACACAACATTTCCCTGTACATGGCATTGCTAGCACATAATGCTTTACTTGAAGCCATGTAGAATCCAAAGACAACATTTCCCTGTACATGGCATTTTTAGCACATAATGTTTACTTGAAGCTATGCAAAATCCAAACACAACATTTCTCTGTAGCTGGCTTTGTTGGCACATAATGTTTTACTTGAAGCTATGCAAAATCCAAATACAACATTTCTCTGTAGATGGCATTGTTGGCACATAATGTCTTATTTGAAGCCATGCTTAATCCATAGACAACATTTCCCTTTACATTGCATTGTTGCCACATAATGTTTACTTGAAGCTATGCAAAATCCAAACACAACATTTCCCTGTACATGGCATTGTTGGCACATAATGTTTAACTTGAAGCCATGCTGAATCCAAACCCAACATTTTTTACCCTATATATAAATAATATTTTTAAAAGGAACTTATTCCCAGAAGTCTAAGTTTTTATCTCAATAATGAGGTTTATAACCTATCATTATCTTTTTGAAGAGATCCCCAGTAATCTATAATATGTATTTTATCATAGCTAATAGGGGTATTTACAAGGGTCACTCCAAAGGCTTTTGTAATCAATAAAATAATTAAAATATTAAAAAATAAATTATACCATTAAATTCTACATGTATTTTTCACCTAAAATAAACATTTTTATAAAATAGCAATAACAATTCTTAATACTCGACTTTGCAGCGGTAATATCTAAACATTGCATCTCAGACACAATGGAATTGTCTGGAGAAGGTTTACGCGCCATGATCTTTTTTTATTATAAAAGTAACTTAAATTCTAAAGAATCACAATGAAAGATTGAGGAAAGCCTCAGGAGGTAAAGCTCCTACTATTATAACAGTTTTTAATTGGTTTAATGAATTTAAATTTGGAAAAACTAACCATGAAGATGTACCTCGTTCAGGTCGAACACCAACAGCAGTGACCCAAGCAAAATTGGGCTGGTTAGATTTTCACTTCTTTGATCTTGGCAAGTACGAACTTGGATTTACAATTCTGTTCCAGAAACAAAACGGCCATCTAATTTTTGGTGCTCTTCAAAATATTCTCCTCGTAAGAAAGTTCGCATAGCTTGAAGTGTTGGAAAACAAATGGTGTCTTGTTTTTTTAGAAAAAGTTGCTTCGTTGATATTGTGAAGTCAGAAGATCGAAAGACAGTTAATAGTGACTGATATACAACAATATGCCTTCCAGAAGTATTTGAAAAATCAAGCAAAGTAGACCAAGAGCTCAACTTAGAGGAATCGTTCTACACTATGACAATGCAAGACCGCACACCTCAGCCCAAACATTAAACTTTTTAGCCAATTCTGGCGTTCAATTAGTTACTCATCTACAATATTCACCAGGCCTAGCACCTTGTGACTTTTCCAAAAGTTATTGTTGAAAGGGATAAAATTTGACACTGATGATGAAGCACAGCAAGCTTTTATCAATGCCTGTAAATTATATCCTCGAAGATGACCGGCGTAAGTGGTATAATTGGTGGATAATTGGTAAAAAGTGGATACTTGGTTTTCACAAATGACTCTTTTTATCGTCAGTAGTACCTGCTGTTTGATATTTCTTATTAGTATAGAGTTCTTCTTACGATATCCTTCCCTGGAATTCCACAAAAACTTTCACTTCACCATCTTGTACGAGAAAATTACCAGTATATGATCTGAAGGTGATATTTGAACATTGAATTTGTGCTTTAATGTTGAGTCTAGATAACTTATACTGGGGCATAAAGATATATCCGGCACAAGAGTTCACTTCGAATTTTCCTTTTTACCTTCGATGCTCACATAGACGTATATTTGGCGAGGTATTTTGATCTGTCTTGCCAGTTTTGATATATGTCAAAAATTATATTTATGCCACAAGAATGGTAATATTCATGTGAAATATTATTCGATGAATTTCTTGATGGATGGGGTTTTTCTCTTAGATTTGTTTGAATACATATCTTTTTGATATGACCCGTAATCTTGCATGCGGTACATTTGAGTGTTTCATGCTTAGATCTGCAATATTTTGAAATGTTAGTATCTCGGCCGCAGGGGAGTGAGAGGCCATTTAAATTAGGTTCTCAAAATCAATTTTTGAGCTTGAATTTGACCTTTTACTAAATTCTGTTTACTTTGAGAAGTCGTTGTCAAGATTTTGAGATCGAACTTCGAGAATCCCTTTATATTTTATTGATCTCCCCATTGAATTATATATATTGAAAGGCTTCTGGGAAGTTCCTGACTATCGATTTTTAATGCTTCAAGTGCTCTTTTTGTAATTTCATTGAAAGTACACAAATTTGATTATAATATTTGTTCACGAATTGAGTTGTACAAATTGAAGCCTTAAATTATATCTGCAATCGATACTTTTCAATCTCACATGGTGAAACAAGTTCACAATACATTATATTGCGTCTGAGAGCACAATAAAGTCGGCAATATTTCGATTTTCAGATTGATAAGTTGAAAAGAATTGATATTTTGAAAATACTACTTTTTCTTTTGACACAAATGAACTTCAAAAGCGTTGATGATTTCCTCATAGGCTAGTTGTAAGAGGGCGTTTTAGATGTAACCAGTTCTGCTAACAAATTGTAATTGGATGCACCTATTTAATTTGGAAAATAATTTGGCCATATACCTCTTTTTATTCAAAATTATATTTCTCATTTCGTGAAAATTTTCAAATCTAGTGATGAAATTTGAAAGATTCTTTTTAGGGATCGGAATTTTCAAAAGTTTGAAGTAAATCAAGGTTTATAATTGTCCGCCTCAGGCTATAGCTCTCGGCCCTTTGTGATTGCGAATGCATTTACTGCCTGGATTATATTTCTCGAAGAAATTGTTACTGTTGATTTTGGAAAGCGAGCATGAATTCCTTGAGTTGATTCGCATCCATTTGTTTTTCTTTGAAGTGAAAAAAAAACAACAAAAATCAGGTATTCAATATTTGAAATTTAATTTTTGATTATTAGAACGCAGCGCCTGACGTGAGCAAAACGAATAAACCTAAGCCTTCTAGTTGAAGGCTTGATGTCTTTAAATTATCCTCGTGGCCACTTGTTGGGGTTGATAGAACTAATGATTAGTTGCTCTTTAATACATAGTATTATTTATTGAATATAAACATACAGTAATTAAGAGAGAGAAGTTGAGTAGGCATCATGGTTTCTAATTAATAGTATGATGATAGGCAGAGTCTCCAAATATATTCTTTTACAACAATCCTCCAGTTCCATCTTATTCTTTTCCTCAGTTGGAAACTACGTCCGCTCAGTAACAGTTATACAGGGTTTACAGGATTATCCTATACAGGGTAATTACTTTTAGTTCAATCCCTCCTAGCCTCTTTAACTCATTAGAACCATGGCATCGCAGATTATGTATTTCTCTCCAGTCTTGAATCCATCTTCACCAGATATGCGCTATCATGTATTCTTGGAATGGAGGCCAGCGGTCAACATGGAGCTTCGAGACATTCCGCGGTCTGGAGGATTCTTCCAAGCCCACCAACCTACAATTCCTGGGAGCTCCCGTGTATTAGACCAGTGGATGTAAGTCATTCTTCATCGATGTAACCTTCGTTTCTAGCCACCGCAGCCCCTAGAAGATGTCTGCCGGAAATGTTCTTCACAGATCCTCTCTAACCATCATTCAAGAAATATTAGCTTTATCAAGATGTACCCTGGGCTGAATCAACTTGTTGGAGAGTATCTTCACGACATTTCTCAGGTCTTCACTCCCACATGCGGTCTTAATGCTGAAATACCCCCCTCCCGGTAATCAACCAAGTAAATCAAGGTTCTTACTAAGGCCCTTCCATTTACCTGCAGTGAATATACAAAAAAAAGAAGTTTAACTGACCATTCAAGCCTTGACTAAATTCCGAATTGAAGTTTTGGCCCTCAACTCCTATCCCAGAGCACATCATATAAGAAACTTTTCGAATTCTCCGCAATGCATGTCCTAACTGAAAAACCTATTACCAAATTCTGCATCATTTTTGCCCACCTGGTGCATCGATTCTGCCACTTCAATCCACAACGTATCCTACTATCTCTTCAGAACCAGATTCCACTGTCGCTCAAGTCCTCTGTGCAATGTTGTGGACTCAGGAAATCTCCTAGCCCTGACCACTCAGCTTTTTCTTAGAGGCACCTTGCACCCGCTAATGACAAAACATTTCGTCAAAGACTCTCAGCTATGTATTGTCTCTTAACCACTCAGGAAAATTAGCCTCCTGGTCCTCATATCCAATAAAACTACTGAATCTCGCCCTTTAGACAGTTTCCTCCTTATTACCCAGCTCAACCCGTTATCCAAAGTATTTGTGGGAGAGCTGCATTCTGGATCGATTACAACGGTTAGCAGACCGATACAATGGTTCTCTATATTTCAATTTGGATTTGTACCACGCTACTCGACTGAAAACGCTCTAAAAACCACCAATAACCCAATTGACTAAAACTTGAATGATAACGATAACACCCCCGTCATTGATTTTGATATCAGTCAATCATTTGACGCAATCCATAGACAATCCATTAATCGATCCTTTAAAAACGTCAACTGACCTGAAGAGCTGATCCAGCCCATTATTTTAACGACAGAAACTCTCTACAGTCAAGAAGAAGCTTTATATATAAGTTCTTTTTAACTCCGATCTATTCGCAAGAGAACACTGATGAATCTATCAAATCACATATAGAGAAAAATTGGATCTGCTGTGGAGATAATTTAACTATTATCATTGAGTACCACGTCAATTTCCCATTGTTAAAATAAACTCCCTTGACAAATTTTCTTAACTGTGTAGCAGGCAGGGAGAAGGATGTGGTAAATCCAGAAAAAAAAAGAGTGTTTATTAGTTGGGAGAAGAGAAAAACATCACCACCATCAATAAAACCATTCGAATTCCAGGCATCATTTTCGATACCAAGAGGAATTTCAACAAACATCTCGACAACAGTGTTAAAAATGGTGAATATAGAAGTTGCCTTGCCTGCATCCATAGCACTTAAAACATCTTTTTGGTCGAGTGGCACTTATTTAAGAGCGTTAAAATGTCAGTGGATCCTTCAAAGGCTTATTTACGACGTTAAAGTCAAACATCATTTAGTTATGATAAAAACAACTACCAAATGGATGTAAGGTCAGACGCGCCCAATGGTGCTCGCGAACCTCGTAATCTACACTAACTAAAGTTTGCCAGAACAGACATCAGATGTGGTCCGTCTACATAGCTGCAAAGTTGTTTCTATACAAGATGCAATCAACTCGACATCTCTTTAAAGATAAACATCAGTATTTGAAAACTTTGAACATTGGACTATATTTATAGGTCGTCAACCTTTTGAGTCGGAGGAGTCAAAAA
>CP092885.1:36197880-36214764 GCA_030710605.1 Cordylochernes scorpioides | reverse complement strand
TGGGACTATGTATAGTGAAACTGTTGGGCCTGCGCCTTGTTGAATGAGGTAAGAAAGGGTTTTGATTTTTTGCACATCTCTTTAGTTTATTATGAAGATAACAGTGCTTGTGCTCATTGCAAGTGACTCACATGTGGCAGACATTTACTGCCCAGCATGAACCCTATCTTGTTGAATAGGATATTTGTTGCATTTTCTTATATATATATATATATATGTAGTAACCCGAATAAGCCGACGTGGAATGTACTGGGAAGTCGTGGTCGTGGGTGCGTGATGAGATTCCCGCACGGGGACAGCAAGGGACAGAGGCAGGTCTAGATGGTAGCTCCAAGAGGTAGAGATAGACCACGGACGAAGGCAGTCGGACCACGGGCGCCGCGGATGCCCTAAGCCTAAGAGGGGGTGAGAGACCCGACCGACCGTATAACGGCGTCACTCTGAAAACAACTACTTTTTCTCATTTTCTGGGCCCTTTTATATTGGACGCCCGCATATGGCGGTGAGTCCTGATTGGTTCCTGTAATCACGCCACCTTTCTGGCGTCGTTGGTTGTCGCCGTCTGGCCTTTGTCGCCGTCTGGTCTACGTCTGCCGCTTTGTTTATTTGTTGCATCCATTTTTACAAGGTCGATACATATTTTTATATAGATATGGGGTTATAATAAATATTAGAAGAAGGTTGTGAACTATCTAACTCAAAATATACTACAGAATGTGTCCCCGGTGATGAAGGTTTGGTTGGAAAAATGACATGTAATGAGTGATGACCTAACAAACCTATTATAAAAAAATAAAAGAAATAATTTGTATACAAATTATTTAAAATTATTATTAAGCTACAAGTTAAAAAGAGAAAGATGTTGTGTAATGGTGGTGTGTCAATGAAATAAAAATCAAGGTTATAAAAATAAAAACGCACAAAATGAATGATAAAAGATTAAGAGAAAGTATATAATACAAAATGGTAAATATGGTAAAATGAATCGTACAAGGAAAATAATATCTTATTGCATAAAAGATGAGAGGAAAAAAAAATGAAGTTAGTTTATTGACTGAACGTATACTGTGACGCTAAGGTTGAAAAAGGGAAAGGGGGTATCTGAGCATGTTTCTGCAAAGTAATATCCCAAGCATTCTGCAATGCAATGCGAACTTGTTTAAGTGAGGCATTGTTTTCACTAACAGAAGGCCTAAGATATTCCGTCTGCATCATTAGCTCAGACAGTGAAAAGAGGTGGGAAGATTGATGGATGTAAAAGGGAGAGGTAGAGGTAAGAGGGATCCCTGTTGTCCATAATGATTGTGCCCGGTTGAATTATGAAAAAAAAAGTGAAAAATTGAAAAAATGGTGAATTGAAATGATGAGTCGGGCGATGAGAAAAAGGAAATAAAAAGATCGCGCTGGATATCCTGAACTCACTATTGGGAATGGTATAGCGAGGAAGGATTGTTCCAGTCGGATTAATCAATGAAAAAAAAAAGTGCGGCGAACTGGAATCCCTTGAAAGGTAGTTGGAGGTTTAAAGGATGCGGAAAAGGAAAGGTGGGTGTAAGAGATTTATTGCTGTCAATTTTGATTGTGTCCGACTTGTGTGGTGAAAAGAAAAAGTTGAAAAATGAAAAAATGATGAGCCGGACGATGAGAAAAAAAAATAAAAAGATCGCGCTGGATATCCTGAACTCACTATTGGGAATGGTATAGCGAGGAAGGATTGTTCCGGTCGGATTAAACAATGAAAAAAAAATGGCTGACGAACAATAATCTCTTGATGGGTGTAAAAAGTTGGGAGGAAAGGTTCATGGGATAGAGTTAGAGGTTGTAATGGAAGCGTCAAAAATAACATTTTGAAAATCTATTAAGAAAAATAAAATGATAAATGTTTTATCTGTTTAAGAAATATTATAAATATTGTTAGGTGTAGGTTTTTTTTTAAATGGTGCCTAAAATAGTTGAATTTGTAAGATTCTAAGTCTAAACATGATGAAAAAAAAATATTAAAGGTAATAATATATAAAGGGTTAATTGGTAGTTGATGGAATTAATGTTGATGGTTAATAAACAAAATGATTTTATCGATTAATATTGAAATGTTTTATCTACATCTGTAAGTTAAAAAACAAAGTCCAACACCACAAAATTAGTAAAACTGTAAGTCTATTTACAAATAAATGAGAGAAAAGTTAAAAGAAAATAAAAATATTCGTTCCTGAAAAAAAAAAGTAACATATTTACACACAATGTCTAGGTGTAGGTGCAAGGTTACTGATGTCTTTCTAATTTGGCCTACGGGGAGGCAATGTGGCCTTGAGCTGGTTGTCGTTGGGATGAAGATTGGAATATTGTCGTGGCGATGGACGCCATTTTGGGGATTTAATTGTCCTTTTAGGAGTCCAAGATGGCGTCTCCTTTGGTCTCATGCACAGGATCGATTTTAGAGGTGATGGGGACCTAATTTTTAAACGGGGTTGACAAAACGATAAAATATCCTATAACATTATAAAAATAAGATTTGTTATAAAAGGGATTTTATATAATTTTCCTATCCGTTTTAATCTGGCTGGTTCCTCTGTTAGAAGGATATTAAATTTAATCTGTAATATTGAAATCGTGGGTGTGAACTCTCATTGGGAGATATATTATCATAATTTGAGAAAAAGAAGCTAACTGGAATAATAAAAAATAATTACATAATGTTTCTTTGTTTTTATATACAGTGTGTGTATGAATTATATTCTCGGAATTGCGCTATTCCAGTCCAAACAATTCCGAGGGTTAGTCTTAAGTAATCAGTTGTGTGCCTAATAGAAAGAGAAAAATAGTCATAACATTTGAAGGAGAGAAATTATTGGTGGAGGAAAAGGTAATCATGAAATGGTGTTGAATGCTATGATTATTTAATTGATTAATTTATGTCGAGGAGTTCGCCAGACTTTCAGGACCTAGATTTCACAAATTTATGAGAATAGATGGGGGGGACAAGTGATTAAATGGTTCGGAAAATCGATTTGCTATACTTTTTTTCTATTGGACAAAACAAGTTGGGATCTAAATGTCGGAAAGGATCTATTATTCTATTTATTTTTAGGGGTTCTATATATATAATTTGGATGGTGAAATATAGAGGACCTCTTCATTATAATATTGTAATTTATTTACATGTACAGTATCGCTATCATTACCTGTAATCCTATTGGGTCTATTTATACGTACAAGATTATCAGAATTTATTTCAGTAATTTTATATGGACCTGTAAAGTAGGGTATTAACTTACCGCTATTTAGATGATGATACGCCTTTACTAATACTAAATCTCCTGTATCAAAGTGTGGGTTCTTATGTTTGTTATCATATTTAATTTTCTCTTTGTCGTGCCTGTCATTTGTACGCTGTATTGCTAGTTTTCTACTTTCTATTATATTGGGGTAGGGGTTTATGTGGTTATTTAAGTCTGAGGGGATTATATTATACATTAAAAATACGGGGGGAAATCCAGTTATCGTATGGGGGGTATCGTTATATTTATTAGTTACTATCTTAATTAACTTAGTCCAGGAGGTTCCTGGATTCTCTAAGTTCAGTAACCTCAGCTTCCCGGTGAGTTTTGCGTTAAGATTTTCAGACAAATCGTTAGATTGGGGATTATTAGCGGTGATTAGGTTTAGAAAAATTATAAAATAATGAATTTACGAAATTTTTCTAAGAGAAAAGGTTATGGCATGGGTACAAAATTCGGTAGAGTTTCGTAAATAACAATTTAACACAGGCAGGAATGAAATGCAATGGGGTATGGAAATTTTATGGTATGATATTAGTTTTCGCATATTGCATTTATAGTTGTATTTGTAATTGTGGGAAAAATGGGAGGCACATTATGAGATGAGATAATTTAAAATTGATATTTATAAAAATACAAATCTAGGACTAGTTTTAAAACTTTTAAATATTGAGAAATATCAATTGGAATAGTAATAGGTCAAGTAAAATAAAGAGCGTAATAAATTTAATTATTAATACTATGGCCATAAATAAGGTATTAAAAAAACACACAAATAAGTTTAGAAAATATGATTCGAGTAATTAAAATATAATATGATTTTTTTATGTAAAATTGAAATTAATGAATTAAAATTTAAAAGTTGCTTAAAATTGTTAGAAATGTGAAATTTATAGAGTCGCTGTTTCATCCCAAGTCGACCTTTGGCACATGTACACTGCGGCGGCGCCACCTGATACCATGTGTGACGTCACTACCTACCCCTCCTCCCTTTCCTGCCTGCTGCTGGCTGATTACAACTGTCATTCTATACCTCTTTTTGATTTTTCTCTAAACTTGTATAACCAATAAATCAATTGGCACTCTGCTTTAACGAGTCATTCGTTAATATTTCCAATAGGTTATGGGTCCTGACTACGCCCCAAATTTGAAGAAGCAAACCTAAAGTGAAACTGCTAAGCCTAACTCGTGCTAAATATGACGCACCTTGAGAATCAAGTCCGCCAGTTCAAAGGCGAAAACTTCTCCCTTTGGAAATATCAGTTCCGACTACTATTAGAGCAAAATCAACTTTTGGATATCGTGGACGGCAAAGAAATCAAACCAGAGGTAAGTGACGCTACCTCTGCTATACAGGATGCATGGCACGCCAAAGATATCAAAGCCCGAATGCTTATATCACAGGCACTTGAATTAAGATTTCTAGAACCTTTGATGTCCTGTAAAACTGCCGCTCAAATGTGGACAAGGCTCATGTCCATCCACGAACAGAGATCAGAGATCGCAATTGGCATGTTGTGGCAACAATTTTTTGACGCCCGAATGTCGTCATCAGAGGATGTCAGCAGCTATATCGCCAAGATTGAAAATCTTAGTGCAAGAATTCAGGATGCAGGAGGAACGATTACAGATGACCAGAAAGTGGCAAAGATAATAAACTCTCTTCCTTCGAGCATGCGGTATTTCATCCCAGCATGGGAGTCTCAAGCGCCGATTACGCAGACTCTAGAGAACTTATCAGCACGTCTTCTGATTGAAGAATGTAGAAACCAGCAGGCCGATTCCTCGCAAGGTACAGCATTCTACCAACAGACTAAACCAAGAATCAAAGAAGATAACATAAAGAAGACTGATTCAGGAAAAATATCAGAACTAAAGAAAAAGACTGAATGCCATTATTGTCACAAGATTGGTCATTGGTCACGGGAATGTCGGAAACGGATTGCCGACCAGCAGAAGAAAAACGAGAAGCGGAAGAACCAAGCAGGAGATTGTGATCATAAAGGTTTCAACGCTGATACCATCCTAAAGTGGAATGATTGCGACATATGGTGGGCAGATAGCGGAGCTAGCTGCAGCATGACCTTCCGACGTGAATGGTTCAAGTCCTTCACTCCGATCCACAACGATCATAGAATATACCTTGGAGACAACACTTCCGTCCTTGCAGAAGGTACAGGTGACATTGAAATCCTTGCCATGGTGAATGGAGAATGGATTACAACATATCAATCAGGAATGTGCTCTACTCTTCGAAGCTCAAGAAAAATTTGCTCAGCCTGGGAGTGTGCACTGAAAAGGGATACCGAGTAGACATCGACAAGGATGAGCTGCGCATCTACTCAAGAAAAGATCTGAAAGCAGTTGGACAACGCCAAGATGGGCTCTACAAGATGATGTTCCGAGTTACTTCATCTTCACAAGGATTTTCTGCAAAGATCAACAACCTCCAACTGTAGCACGAAAGACTAGCACACATCTCACTCACCACTATTCGAGAAATGGCCAAGAAAGGATTGATCAACGGTTTGCAACCCGAGGACATAAAAGAAGACGATTTCTTCTGTCAAGGCTGCCAAGAAGGAAAAGCTCACAGAAAGCCTAGTCATTTGTCTGAAACAAAAGAGTACAATCCTGGTGAGTTCATTCTAAGTGATATCTGCGGCCCTATGCCAACACAATCAATAGGAGGATCACTTTATTTCATTTTATTCAAAGATTATTCCAGTGTCTTTCGCCATATAGATTTCATTAGACACAAATCCGATATTTTACACAAATTTGAAAACTTTTCTAGATTCAGTTATAATCAAACAGGCAATAAAATTAAAGTGATTAGAACTGACAATGCACTAGAATATACCAGTAAAGATTTCACAAATACTTGCAGAAAGTTCGGAATAGTGCATGAATTGTCAGCTCCATATGTTCACGAACAGATAGGGCGCGTAGAACGAGACAATAGAACTGTGGCGACTACACTTTGCTTCAACGCATGCGCGTGGGACGTCATCAGAGACGCTGGGATTTAGCGGTAAACATGTAGGCTTACTCCAACGGTCGTTACTCCAACCGTTGTTTGGAATTTAGTTTCGTCGCGGGAGATCTCTGCTAGACCGAAAGAGGCTTCTAGCTGGCTTATCCACAGTTCAACGTTGTTGGGCCAAAATGGTGGTGCACGGAAAGCCAATCTTGATATTTGGGATGGTGCCGTGGATGTTGGCCCTTCCGGATGTTCCGTAGTTGCGTCTTGCATTCTGGGGCTGTTGAAAGTTTCGTGGATGAAATAAAAAAATATATAGAAGTGTGATTAAAATAACTTTTGCATCACGTCCAGCTCACCAATTTGTAGGATGGTTGTTTATGTGCTGTGTTGGTGTGGCTTGTGGAAAGGCTGCTGATAAAATTATAATTAAAATTAATTTATTTAAAGCAAGAAATTATAGAGAGAAAAGAAACAACGGTTGGAGTAACGACCGTTGGAGTAAGCCTACATGTTTACCGCTAAATCTCAGCGTCTCTGATGACGTCCCACGCGCATGCGTTGAAGCAAAGTGTAGTCGCCACAGAACTATTGTCGAAGCAGCTCGATCGATTCTGTGCGCACGAAATCTTCCCGAAGAACTTTGGGCAGAAGCTTGCAATACTGCAACCTTCATTCTAAACCGAACATTCACTAAACAAGCTCCCAATACCACACCCTATGGACTCTTTTTCGGAAGAAAAGTTAGTTTATATAATCTAAAGATTTTCGGCTGTGAAGCATGGTTGCATACACCTAAAGAACGTAGAAGGAAATGGGATAAGAAATCACAAAATATGATTTTTTTAGGGTACGATAATTCATGCACTAACTTTCGACTCTGGAACCCTTCTACTAGAAAGATTTCTATCTCTAAAGATGTTACTTTTAACGAGACAAAACTCCAACATTACGAACTAGAGGGAGAAAACCTCATCCCAATAAACATTGACTTTAACCCGCCAGCACCACCGACCGAGGATGAATCACCTACAACGCTACAATTTCCCACGCCGCCGGCATTCCATCCGATGATAACTCGATCTAAAAAGAAAGCAGATTCTTGTAACTACCATTTTGTCAATGAGCCTTCAACCTATAAAGATGCTATGGAAAGTCCAAATGCCGAAAAATGGTTGGATGTAATGAAAGAAGAAATAAAAGCGCTAGAATCTAATAACACATGGTCACTCGAAACCCTACCAGACGGATATAAGCCAATAGGAAGTAAATGGGTTTATAAGCTAAAATCCCATCCCAACTCTACGGCACCTAAATTTAAGGCTAGACTTGTAGCTAAGGGTTACACACAAAGGAAAAACGTAGACTATTTCGACACCTTCATTTTTATATGGTGACCTAGACGAAGTCATATACTTAGAACAACCAGAAGGTTTCTCTCAAGGACACAATTTTGTTTGTAAACTACAAAAGAGTCTATATGGACTGAAACAATCGTCCAGAAATTGGAATAGGAAGTTTAAATCCTTCTTAGAGAAACACATTTTTTTTCAATCTAATGCAGATCAATGTGTTTTCACCGGAACTATTAACGACACTCAAATGATCCTTGCTCTTTACGTCGATGATGGACTTCTCATGTCTCGGAACAAGGACGATATCGATTCTATCGTCCAGGAACTATCTCACGAGTTCAATATAACGTCTAGAGATGCAGATTATTTCGTAGGACTTCAGATTGAACAATCAGAGGATAGATCGAAGATCTATATCCACCAATCTTCATACATAAACAAGATTTTAGATAAATTCAACATGATTGATTGCAAACCCGCAGCAGTACCCATGGACCCGAGTACAGTCCTAACTAAAGCTGATTGCCCAGACTTAGATAAAAATGGAAATTCACCAAAATTTCCTTACAGAGAAGCCGTAGGCTCACTAATGTTTGCCTCTTCTGTTTCTAGACCGGACATAGCTTTTGCAACATCACAGTTAAGTAAATACCTTGACAACCCAGGACAGACACACTGGACAGCAATTAAAAATGTATTTCGCTACTTGAAAGCAACACCACAATTAGGAATATTGTACGCTAGCCATCAAGAGTTAACAGGTTACTCAGATAGCGATTATGCTAGGGACATTGATTCAAGGAAAAGTAATTCAGGTTACATCTTCATGTTAAACCATGGTGCTGTTTCATGGTCAAGCCAAAAGCAATCGACAGTTGCCCTCTCGACAACAGAAAATGAATATATTGCTGCCTGTGCTGCTACTAAAGAAATGGTCTGGCTACGCAGACTTCTTAAGGATATCGGGATTAAGATGGACAGACCCACAGTACTCAACATGGATAATCAAGCAGCCATAAAGCTAGTGCAGAATCCCGAGTTCCATAAGAGAACGAAGCACATTGATGTACGATATCACTACATTCGTACTAAACAGGAAGATGGTGAGCTGATCACAAGATATGTCAGCACTCTTCAGCAGACGGCTGACCTCCTGACGAAACCTTTGGGACCGAAACACTTCAGGCGGCTCCTAGAAAACTTGAATGTTATAAATTTCAAGAGGGAGTGTTAGAAATGTGAAATTTATAGAGTCGCTGTTTCTTCCCAAGTCGACCTTTGGCACATGTACACTGCGGCAGCGCCACCTGATACCATGTGTGACGTCACTACCTACCCCTCCTCCCTTTCCTGCCTGCTGCTGGCTGATTACAACTGTCATTCTATCCCTCTTTTTGATTTTTCTCTAAACTTGTATAACCAATAAATCAATTGGCACTCTGCTTTAACGAGTCATTCGTTAATATTTCCAATAAAAATAAAGTAAAAATTGATAAATGAGGGTGTACAAGATTTAAAATTTGAATTGAAATGCTATAAAAATGGTAAAATTTGATTTAAAATGATTACAGTGAAAATAAACATTAAATTTATGGAGAATCAAGTTGTTAGCATGAGGAGAAAGTTACATAGGTTTTAAAAACTCACAGTTTTGAGGATTGTTCAGTCAGGAGCCTTTGTCTTTAGTTGTTGTCCTGCTGATGGGGAAGACGTTCCAAGTAGAGCTCGTAGAAACTTGTAACTTCTGTTGGGTGACGGCGGATTGTCGCCTTTGAGTAGCGCGCGGAGCCGGGCTTGCAGGGTGGCGTCATCTTGCGGTCCCTCGCTCGTCCGGTCGAGTTGCTGGATGAAGTTGCTTGCTGCGTAGGATCCGTCGAAAGGGGAGATGAGGGCCTCCTCCGCACGAGGCACGGTAAGTCCCCGAATGGCGTCTGTTAGGCGGCTTACTAGGTCTTCGCAGTGGGGCTGCATGTTGGTGAGGGCATCCGCGAAGTATTCGTCTCCGGCCTCCGTCATCCTCTGCATGCTGCTGTCCTCAGTTATCCTGTCGACTTAAACGGGTTCTGTAGTAACCCCGAATAAGCCGACGTGGAATGTACTGGGCAGTCGTGGTCGTGGGTGCGTGATGGGATTCCCGCACGGGGACAGCAAGGGACAGAGGCAGGTCTAGATGGTAGCTCCAAGAGGTAGAGATTGACCACGGACGAAGGCAGTCGGACCACGGGCGCCGCGGATGCCCTAAGCCTAAGAGGGGGTGAGAGACCCGACCGACCGTATAACGGCGTCACTCTGAAAACAACTACTTTTTCTCATTTTCTGGGCCCTTTTATATTGGACGCCCGCATATGGCGGTGAGTCCTGATTGGTTCCTGTAATCACGCCACCTTTCTGGCGTCGTTGGTTGTCGCCGTCTGGCCTTTGTCGCCGTCTGGTCTACGTCTGCCTCTTTGTTTATTTGTTACATCCATTTTTACAAGGTCGATACATATTTTTATATAGATATGGGGTTATAATAAATATTAGAAGGTTGTGAACTATCTAACTCAAAATATACTACATATATGTGTTTTTATTACGCGTTTATTTATTCAGTAAGAGAAAAGGGACAGCAACTAGGGGCGATATGGAAATCAAAATAAGAAGAACTAGGAACCAGACTCTAGGGCTCTGTCTCCACTTCAGAGGGTCCACTTAAGACAATTCTTTTTGTTGTTGTTGCAAATTTATGATTTCTGTCAACACTATTGTATAGAAAAACGAAGTTCGATAAATGTTTGTTCTTCTTATAATGCCAGTTGTTTTTTAGACTGGTATTACTGGTACACAACACTAAAAACAATCTTGTCTTGCCATACTACAGCTCAAAGGTGAGGGCCAACTGGTCCTGGTAAGGTAGGAAGACAATATCCTCAAAATATTATTTGATATTTTCTTCCGTAAAAGGGATAGAAATAAACACTTGGAACCTTTAAAAAAACTGTTGAAGTTTTCTAATTAAAATATAAAGAATTTTAATACCACACGCGGAACATTTTCTTCTTCTAATATTTCCGAGAGAAACACAGCACAAATTATTTAAAAAAATAACTGCAGATTATATAAAGTTTTATTGATAAGCAAGATAAATAAAATAAGTAATAAAATTAAAAACGAAAATAGCCTTAAAAGAGAAAAAATATTAATTAAATAACAATATGCAAATTTAATGAACACTATGTGATGTAGATTAACTTTAACCACATAGTGTTAATCAAACTTAAATAGTGCTATCTTATTCAATATTTTTGTGAATTCCAGTTCATTTTTCGTTTTAATTACCTTTGATTTACCTAATCAATAAAACTATGTATAGTCCTATTCATTTAGAAAAATCACAATTGCGTAGGTGAATGGGAGCAACAAGCTGACAAGACGCAGAGGTCGACCGATCAGTCACCAGTGTGGAAGTGATCCGTCAAATGGTCGTTAACGGTAGGCGATTGAAGTCACCAACGTAGAAGTGATCCGCCAAATGGTCGTTAACGGTGGGCGATTGAAGTCACCAACGTGGAAGTGATCCGCCAAATGGTCGTTAACGGTGGGCGATTCAAGTCACGAACGTGGAAGTGATCCGCCAAATGGTCGTTAACGGTAGGCGATTGAAGTCACCAACGTAGAAGTGATCCGCCAAATGGTCGTTAACGGTGGGCGATTGAAGTCAACAACGTGGAAGTGATCCGCCAAATGGTCGTTAACGGTGGGCGATTGAAGTCACCAACGTGGAAGTGATCCGCCAAATGGTCGTTAACGGTAGGAGATTGAAGTCACCAACGTGGAAGGGATCCGCCAAATGGTCGTTAACGGTAGGAGATTGAAGTCACCAACGTGGAAGGGATCCGCCAAATGGTCGTTAACGGTGGGCGATTGGAGTCACCAACGTGGAAGTGATCCGCCAAATGGTCGTTAACGGTGGACGATTGAAGTCGCCAACGTGGAGGTGATCCGCCAAATGGTCGTTAACGGTAGGCGATTGAAGTCACCAACGTGGAAGTGATCCGCCAAATGGTCGTTAACGGTAGGCGATTGAAGTCACCAACGTGGAAGTGATCCGCCAAATGGTCGTTAACGGTAGGCGATTGAAGTCACCAACGTGGAAGTGATCCGCCAAATGGTCGTTAACGGTAGGCGATTGAAGTCACCAACGTGGAAGTGATCCGCCAAATGGTCGTTAACGGTGGGCGATTGAAGTCACCAACGTGGAAGTGATCCGCCAAATGATCGTTAACGGTGGGCGATTGAAGTCACCAACGTGGAAGTGATCCGCCAAATGGTCGTTAACGGTAGGCGATTGAAGTCACCAACGTAGAAGTGATCCGCCAAATGGTCGTTAACGGTGGGCGATTGAAGTCACCAACGTGGAAGTGATCCGCCAAATGGTCGTTAACGGTGGGCGATTGAAGTCACCAACGTGGAAGTGATCCGCCAAATGGTCGTTAACGGTAGGAGATTGAAGTCACCAACGTGGAAGGGATCCGCCAAATGGTCGTTAACGGTGGGCGATTGGAGTCACCAACGTGGAGGTGATCCGCCAAATGGTCGTTAACGGTGGGCGATTGAAGTCACCAACGTGGAGGTGATCCGCCAAATGGTCGTTAACGGTGGGCGATTGAAGTCACCAACGTGGAGGTGATCCGCCAAATGGTCGTTAACGGTAGGCGATTGAAGTCACCAACGTGGAAGTGATCCGCCAAATGGTCGTTAACGGTAGGCGATTGAAGTCACCAACGTGGAAGTGATCCGCCAAATGGTCGTTAACGGTAGGCGATTGAAGTCACCAACGTGGAAGTGATCCGCCAAATGGTCGTTAACGGTGGGCGATTGAAGTCACCAACGTGGAAGTGATCCGCCAAATGGTCGTTAACGGTGGGCGATTGAAGTCACCAACGTGGAAGTCATCCGCCAAATGGTCGTTAACGGTGGACGATTGAAGTCACCAACGTGGAAGTGATCCGTCAAATGATCGTTAACGGTGGACGATTGAAGTCACCAACGTGGAGGTGATCCGCCAAATGGTCGTTAACGGTAGGCGATTGAAGTCACCAACGTGGAAGGGATCCGCCAAATGGTCGCTAACGGTGGGCGATTGAAGTCACCAACGTGGAAGTGATCCGCTAAATGGTCGTTAACGGTGGGCGATTGAAGTCATCAACGTGGAAGTGATCCGCCAAATGGTCGTTAACGGTGGGCGATTGAAGTCATCAACGTGGAAGTGATCCGCCAAATGGTCGTTAACGGTGGGCGATTGAAGTAACCAACGTGGAAGTAATCCGCCAAATGGTCGTTAACGGTAGGCGATTGAAGTCATCAACGTGGAAGGGATCCGCCAAATGGTCGTTAACGGAAGGCGATTGAATTCACCAACATGGAAGTGATCCGCCAAATGGTCGTTAGCGGTGGGCGATTGAAGTCACCAACGTGGGAGTGATCCGCCAAATGGTCGTTAACGGTGAGCGATTGAAGTCATCAACGTGGAAGTGATCCGCCAAATGGTCGTTAACAGTGAGCGAGTGAAGCCTAGAGAAATATAGCTAATAATTGAGATATTAACGGGCACTTTGTGCTTTACACACAAACGTTTGGACATGAAACAATACTGCGGTTGTTGGATCTGCGATTCGACGTTTCTACTGAGAGCTTTGTATTGGTTTGGCAAAACCACGAGGCATTTTTCCGTCGGTTTAAAGCGGTAGGTGAAGAATTGGTGTACAACTATATACATCATATTTAAAGTAACAGTCGAAAGAGTAGAAAGTTTGAGAGCAGAATTTGCATCCAAATTAAATTATCTTCTAATGGAATATCAATCCACGGAGGCTAATATGCAAAACTACTGCAGAAGTTTAGGGAATAAATACGGATTAATAGGCCATAGTTGTCCAAGAAAAAGGTATCCTCCAGCAAGATAAAGTATATATGCCCACGGTAGCACTGACTACACTCCACGAATTGCTGTTCAAATTATTGCAACACATCCAACCTACTCACCAGACCTACCGCCTATAAACTACCACCTCTTAGTCAACCTTAAAACAATGGCTTGGGGTCAGCTTTTTTGGCGTCATTTCTACTGCGAAAAACTATTTTGACACTCGACCCAGCGACCTCTATAGGACAGGAATGATGAAATATCGTTAGCCAAGGTGAGGAGCCCTCAAAAGTAATTATGAAGAAAATAAATGTGAGGATGGAAGAATTCCGAGTCTAGGGAACAGGCTTCCTCTCTCTAAGGTTGTTTGAAGCATTCATTCAATCCACACTATAATATATACACTTCCTTCCCAAGGCGAAAAAACAAGGCAATTTATAGTGCTCTCGTCATCACGTAACTTACGTACTATGCTCACGCCACCTGATAGCTGCATTTCCCAATATAATTAACTATGCATTAGTTTATCTTTCCGTTTACCCTCCTCAATACACCCTCGTAGTGAGACCTTTTGAGAATTAATGGTGGCAGAGGGAAGGCACCAGGAGTCTCTCTTCATTCCAAATAGTCCTTCGAAGTCCTACACTGTATCTACAAGTTCCGAGATTCACTCTAAATGAAATCGCCTTTAACACTTTATTAAACAAAATCTTTATTTTTCAAATTATTAATAAAAATGATTTTAAAAATGGCGTCCTATATAACAATGGTTTGTTTACTTATTTTTTTCAAAATAAAAATGCACACAATCTAAATCACTGAAAATTCTCACATCTTAGATCAAAATTAGATTATTTATAAAAATTCTTCAAATGTTTTTAAGCTGCTGATCACACGTCTTCTTCCGGGAGACTCAGAACATTCCATCGACCGGAAGTCAAGAGAATCAGAGAATTTCTCATAAATGGAAAATTCTTCCGGTAATTTCTGTTGCCATAAGAACTAAAGCCTTAAAGCTCTAAATATGAGATCGTTTTATTTGTGAAGACCAATAATTTGTGAAATTGGGACCATGAGATCCATTAAACTATTGCTTCCAAACACAACATTATTTATCACTATAATAAATTCTTCTAAACTAACAAACATTTAACCATCCTATTACATAAGAATTAAACCGAAGTTTTATATCAACCTGATCTCAATATCAAAGAGATTCAACTCATTGATTACTATTCGATGTCACAAAACCTTTTTTTTTTCAATGAATAAAGCATCCATAGTATTCTTTTCCCAGTTAATCACGTTGTATTTTAAGTCATTTGAATTTTAATTCTATCAGAGATGTATGTTTGATGGCGAAAGTATTCTTGCTTTTCTCGCTATTTTCTTTTAAGATGAATTATTTTATTCTTTTCGCTCATCGTGGGTTTCCATAAGGGAATCTTCATGGAATGAAAATAGCGCAAGTTTTAAAAATATAGCCATGGTTTGAATATAGAATTCGCTTTTCTTTTAACACATTTTTTCAGTCTTAGAATAAAATGCAATACAGCAAAAATATTTTACTCAGAAAAAATTAAATAAAATACTTCAGGGTAGTGAATTTTAATTAATAATATGCTCAACCTAATGTTTTCATCAATATTTTTTCAAAAATTATTTTTCCCCTTACATTATATAAACAGAGCTCTCAAGGCCTAGAAACTCATTAAAACAATTTTCCATTTATTCGATATTTTATACTATATAAAACATGAACGAAAATACAGAGTCTTCATTGATATTATGTTTTACATTCAAATAATATCATTTTTAGAAGTTTTTTAAAAGTATATATTTTTTGTTCTAGGATCCAAGATCTTGGAGATTCCCGCCCTCTCTCTCAAATTATCCAGAATTGGTTAGTGATGTTTATTCCTCTTATCGGACAACTCATTCTGTACATGGCATTCATATTGCTAGGGCATCCTTCTAAATAAAAATGAGCATATAATTGAATAATACACTAACAGTGTTTTCAGTTGAATAGTTTTAAGCAATCTCCTTCAAACATACTGAACTATACATAGCGATCTATATACCGAATTTTTGGTTATTTTTGTTTCGTGTTTGATTTTTATTCTTCAATTATTAGTTGTAATATTTATTTTTTGAATTATTCAATTTTCCAAACGTAGAATTCTTGCTTTCAAATTTCATTTTATTTATCATCACCAAATTGCTTTGTTTTCAAAACATGTGCTTTTATATTATTGAGTTTTATAAATTTATATTGGTAGATATTTCATGTGTTTTTAATTTGTTTGTTAATTACCTTTTGCTTTTAATCTCAGAATTTCTTCTCTTTGGAAACTTTCTTTGGGGATCTACTCTAGTTGCCCGGGATTTATCCGTGTTCGTATCTGCCCGAATGTATATACTTTGCTTAGAAAGTATTTTAAGTTAACCTTTCTTGAAATGCTGCTTCTAATAAATGAGGATATACTTATTGCAATTTTAAAGCCACCATCAATGCTCAATGTTTCTTCTATAATAATTATAATTAAACTTCTATCCGTAGGGGTCTCCTCTATTTACCCAAGTATTCAACCGAATTTTTATAGAAGTTTTTTCAACCTGATTAATATCGATATAAAAGATTCAACTTATTGATTACTATTTGAGGTTACTAAAGACATGTGTTTGAAAAGATCAATAGCAATTATAGAATATAGATTGAATATATAGCCCTTTACTAACCTTAATAATTTATATTCTCAACTCTATCTTTTTATGCATCAAAGTGGCATGACAAAGTCAAATTTTCTAATTCAATTTGCTTACTAAATCAAGGTTCTAAATATACTGATATAATACTCATCTTTGTGAACCAACAAAGAAGTGGTTTATTAAAGAATATATATATATATAGTATTATTTTAAACTGTATAATAATGACACTTTTAGTATATGTCACATATCTTCCAATTAGTTAGAGCCGATACCTTATAATATCCTACCCTTCTATTAAAATGTACACTATTTCTATTTACTACCACCCTATATTTTGTATATAAACTATTTGTATTTTAACCCCCTATTTGTATTTAAAACTAAAAATGGTGACGTCAAAATAAAGATCCAAAGAGTGTTCAGTCAGCTGGTGGCAGGGACAGAGGGGAGGAAAAAGGCAACGCCCAGCCCATGTGGGGTCCCGAGGGACATTTTTATAGACGAACTCTGTAAACAGGACAGGTTTTGGCAGGGGGTCAGCAGATGTTCTAGGGTGTGGCCATCGGCAGGCGGCTTCTGTCTCGCACACACAGTCTCTCTCTCCATGTCTCGGTGATAAGCATCCAAGTTTGTGTCATGGCCTCTACC
>CP092885.1:36029671-36197780 GCA_030710605.1 Cordylochernes scorpioides | reverse complement strand
AAGAAGTGCAATCATTCCTAGAATGTGCTCTATATAGAAAAGTTATTAAAGATTTCTCATTAATCGCTGACCCATTGACCATCTCATCAGAAAAAATGTGCAATTTATCTGGACAGGAAAACAGGAAGAAGCGTTCCAAAACCTTAAAAAAGCTCTTATGAATCAGCCAATTTTAGGTCACTTTGATCCAAATGCAGCCACCTGCATTCACACAGATGCCTCTAACATCGGCTTAGGCGCAACACTAATTCAAAATATCGGTGGCGAAGAGAAGGTAATATCATATTTGAGCCGAACCCTAAGTAAACCCGAGCAAAATTATTCAACCACCGAAAAGGAATGTTTAGCTGTAGTGTGGTCGATATCAAAATTACGGCCCTATTTATATGGAAGGCACTTTAAAATCGTAACTGATCATCACGCACTATGCTGGCTTAAGAATTTAAAAGATCCGACCGGTCGATTAGCACAATGGGCACTGAAGATTCAGGAATATAATTTCGAAATTATACACAAATCGGGAAAAAACATCTGGACGCTGATGGTCTATCTAGAGGACCCTTACCAGAAAACGAATGGGACGAGGATTTTGAAAGACTATTTTTGAATCATAATAGACGAAAAGGATGATTTTATTGAGAATATTAAGGAGAACCTTAGTGGAAACAAGCGTTCAATTACACAGAACTTTAAAGAAGAAAATGGGTGTCTCTACAAGAAAAATCCAAATCCTGAAGGCAGAGAATGGTTGCTGGTAGTGCCAAAAGAGAAGGAAAGAAATCATGAGTGAATACCACAACCATATGCTGAATGGCCATCTGGGAGTCGCCAGAACCACATACCGATTGAAGAATAAATACTATTGGCCTTCCATGCTGAAAGATGTTTCCGAATTTGTAAAGACGTGTCATCTTTGCCAAAGTCGGAAAGGTTCAAATCAGTTGCCATCTGGACTTCTACAACCTATTCCCCCAGCTAACTACCCTTTTGAAAGAATCGGAATTGACTTTGTTGGCCCCTTGCCATCAACGAAAAGAAGAAGGAAATGGATCATTGTGTTGACGGATTATTATACCAAGTATGCTGAAACAAAGGCAGTACCAGAAGCGACAGTGAAAGAAGTCTCTACATTTTTAATCGAACATATATTTTTACGTCACGGGGCTCCAAGATTTCTTATCAGCGACAGAGGTTCACAATTCACTAGCAATTTGATGAAGGAGGTTATGAAAATGTGCAAAGTTAAACATTGCTTCACAACGAGCTACCACCCCCAGACTAACGGACTAACGGAACGGCTAAATATAACTTTAATCAATATGATCAGCATGTATGTGAATACGGATCAGAAGAACTGGGACGAAATCCTTCCTTTTATCACCCACGCATATAATACCACAATTCAAGAAACCACAGGCTACTCTCCATTTTTCCTGTTGTTTGGGAGGGAACCCATGTCCCTCTTAGACGACGAGAATATCCCAACGGACAGTACCATGGACGATTACGACGAATATATAGAAAACTACTTAGATAAAATAGCAAGGACGAGACAGGTAGTCATTAACAACACAGAGAAGACTCAGGAAAGAATGAAAAGAAACTATGACAAAAAACACAACGAGAGAATCTATGAACCAGGACATTTAGTGGCAGTTTGGACACCAGTCAGGAAAATCGGAAAATGTGAAAAACTATTGAGAAAATATTTTGGGCCATATCGAATATTAAAGAAGCTGTCCAACGTAAATTACTTAATTGAGCCGAAAGATAATCCTGGCCAAGACCCATTGATTGTCCATGTCTCAAGACTCAAACCCTATTTTGAAAGAATTGATGGGGTCACTCACGAGGACGTGACGACCTCTGGAGAGGGGGAAGTGTTGCATCATGATTAATGCGCCTATTTTTAAAATTATTTATAATATTATTTTTAATATATTTAAAATTTAAATTATAAATTTATTTATTTTTATAAAACAGATTATTAACATAAAATATTATGTACTATAAAACATTTGTATTTTGATACACTAAATACCCTACATGCTTTAAACTTTGATGTGGTAAATAGAGGGAGATTCTAGGTGCTACCTAAATTTATAGTTGTCTTATTATTGACTGGTTTAACCTTGTAAGATGGTTGAGACACGTTCTGGAAAGATGCAAGATACGTCTGAGGAGAGACTCAAGACTGAAGAATCTGCCAAACCGCAGCCCAGTGCAACAATATTAAAAATAAAGAAGACATTTCCTGACCACGAGCACATGTGCTCGTGGTCAGGAAATGTATTCTTTATTTTTAAACATATATATATATATATATAAGATGGAGCAATCTATAATAATATCTATAATATATAATGCGGCTTGTGATTCTAAAACGACATTTTAAAATTATACCGCATGTGTTTCTTTTCAACAAAAAATCAAATTTTATTATAAGGAGAAATAACGAATATAAAATTTGATTTTTCGTTGATAAGAAACACTTGCGGTATAATTTTGAAATGTCGTTCTATAATATTATCTATAATTAAGTAATTAGAAAATATTGTGTGTGAATACAAATTAAACATATTTATTTCACAAATATTTCAAGAGGACTATTCGCCTCTCTTTTAACCTTGATAAAAAGGCGACTAAACCTTTGAAATATTGGTGAAATAAATGTTTTAATTTAAATCCTATATAAATGCTAATTACTTATATATATCGTTTAAGTGTTATAACTTCTGGGATAAATGATGTTCTAAAAAGTGTTATTAAATTTTTTGTAAAGTTGGTTTCTGTATAAAATCAATATTTTGTTTGTTTATGGCTGACGCAGGTTGAAAATTAGCGCGCGTTTTCACGTTGTGTTATACGGGGCTTAGTGAATTCCGAGATCATCGTTTTATTTTTCTAGGAGATAAATTTCCTGTTGTCCATCAAGTTATAATTGCCAAGTTCTATTTGATTTGATTCATTCCGCGGTCCTTTCTGAGCGGGATAATCTACTATGATCATTTTTATATATGTATTCAATTAAATTTGATTTTATTATTTTTTGATCGCTCTTTCTTTTAAGAATTTAATCTATCGCCGCCTTCTTTTTTCTTCTATCATAAGTTTTGATTAAAATGTATCATTTTTAATTCAATAGGGTTCTTTTGACAGCTTTAAAGTCTGGAAGCAATAATTTAATTGACCTCATGGCTTCAACTTTACACAAGTCTCCTTGAAAAGGACAGACGATTCAAAATATTGAAATATTTTTAGAAATGATAATATTTTGATATATATATGGTCCAGCGATTTAAGTTTGAAATTACAAAATATTTACTCACAATGAGTTTCTTTTTATTTCAAAACGCTAGCTTTCAAGCGATAATCGCTCTTCAACGGGCTTAATAACAAATCGACTATATCCTACCAGAATTATTTACAAATATATACGCGCTTGAAAGCTAGCGTTTTGTAATAAAAAGAAACTCCTTGTGAGAGAATATTTTGTAAAGAACTAGTGTATTGGCCAAAATTAACCCCGTACTAAACTATAAATAACAATATAACATCATAGAAAATGTTAAGCCATATCAGAGAGAGAAAACAGATATCAATATTTAAAACAAAAGAATAATTGATTACATGATTTTTACAGTATATACACTCATGGACAAAACTTAAGGGAGTTGTACCTTTTAGCATGTATATGGAGATCAAAACAATAATTCTAAAAGATATTCCAGTGACGTTTATTGAATACACACGAGATAACCAAGTGTGAAATAATTTCCTCTGTCTCCTTAAAAAAAAACTGACAACCGGCAACATCACTGACTTTCCACTATCTTTAGTTTTGTTCTCAGGAGTGTATATCTATTAGCTATGAAAGTGGGCTTATTCTAGTTTTTAGGTGTTTATTTTTCTTTATAAGGAAAAAAATCGTATATTAAATATAATATTGTTGCAAATGTCGATGTATGGATAAACTGGCAGTCGTGTACATGAGGCGAGTGTTGATGTTCTTCCCACACGCGGACAACAAGAAGCAGAGGCAGGGCTAGATGTTAGCACCGAGAGTGATCGGGGACAGCCCACGGGACAGAGGTAGAAGCCATGACACAAACATGGATGCTTATCACCGAGACATGGAGAGAGAGACTGTGTGTGAGAGACAGAAGCCGCCTACCGATGGCCACACCCTAGAACATCTGCTGACCCCCTGCCAAAATCTGTCCTGTTTACAGGGGTCGTCTATAAAAATGTCCCTCGGGACCCCACATGGGCTGGGCGTTGCCTTTTTCCTCCCCTCTGTCCCTGCCACTAGCTGACTGAACACTCTTTGGATCTTTATTTTGACGTCACCATTTTTAGTTTTAAATACAAATAGGGGGTTAAAACACAAATAATTTATATACAAAATATGGGGTGGTAGTAAATATAAATAGTGTACATTTCAATAGAAGGGTAGGCTATTATAAGGTATCGGCTCTATATATTGAAGCTATATTCTGTTGCAGCTGATCATTTTTTCTATAAATATATAACTATGTTGTTTGTAAATTTGATTATTTAAATAATTTGTATTTTTTAAATATTTAATTATAAAATGAATTTTTGTAATATATATATATGTAAATTTTTGTGTAAAAAAATTAATTAATAATAGAAAATTTGCATATGTTTTTTGTTCATTAAAAAGTAGAAAATATTTTAAGAAAGGTGTGTGTGCCTTCTGTCCATCCTTCCACCCAACATATTCTATAATTGCTATGGATCTTTTCAAACATCTGTCTTTAGTAACCTCAAATAGTAATCAATAAGTTGAATCTTTTATATCGATATTAATCAGGTTGAAAAAACTTCTATAAAAATTTCGGTTGAATACTTGGGTAAATAGAGGAGACCCCTACGGATAGAAGTTTAATTATAATTATTATAGAAGAAACATTGAGCATTGATGGTGGCTTTAAAATTGCAATGAGTATATCCTGATTTATTAGAAGCAGCATTTCAAGAAAGGTTAACTTAAAATACATTCTAAGCAAAGTATATACATTCGGGCAGATACGGACACGGATAAATCCCGGGCAACTAGAGTAGATCCCCAAAGAAAGTTTCCAAAGAGAAGAAATTCTGATTAGAAGCAAAAGGTAATTAACAAACGAATTAAAAACACACGAAATATCTACCAATATAAATTTATAAAACTCAATAATACAAAAGCGCATGTTTTGAAAACAAAGCAATTTGGTGATGATAAATAAAATAAAGTAAAATTTGAAAGCAAGAATTCTACGTTTGGAAAATTGAATAATTCAAAAACCAAATATTACAACTAATATTTGGAGAATAAAAAGACACACGAAACAAAAATAACCAAAAATTCGGTATATAGATCGTTATGTATAGTTCAGTATGTTTGAAGGAGATTGCTTAGAACTGTTCAACTGAAAACTCTGTTAGTGTATTATTTAATTATATGTTAATATTTGTTTAGAAGTATGTCCTAGCAATAATCCATGTACAGATTGTTGTGTCCGATAAGAGAGATAAATTATCACTAACCAATTCTGGATAATGGGAGAAAGAGGGCGGGAATCTCCAAGATCTTGGATCCTAGAACAAAAATATATTATTTAAAAAAACTTTTAAAAAATATATTTGAATGTAACAACTAATATCAATGAAGTCTATATTTTTTGTTCTTCATATGATTTTATTTAGTATAAAATATATAATAAATTGAAATTTGTTCTAATGAAGTTTCTAAGCTTTGAGCTCTGTTTATAAAGCCATGATAAAATTAATTTTTGAAAAATTAAGGTTGAACACATTAGGTTGAGCATTTTGATAATAACAATTAAAATTCACTTTTCCTTGAAGTTTTATATTCAATTCTTTCCGAGAATTAAATTTGCTGTCATAGATTTTATTCTGTTTAAAAAATATTATCATAATATAAACTGTGTTAAAAGGAAAGTGAATTCTATATTCTAACCATGGTAATATTTTTAAAACTTGCGCTATTTTCATTCCATAAAGATTCCCTTTATGGAAACCCACGTTGGGGAGGTAATATTGGCGAAACTCTTAAGAAACAGAATTGATGAGGATATAGAGCGACAGTGAGAGTTGGTCCAGGATGAGAGATCATTTCCCTTTTATGAAAACTTCATTTTATTTCTTGAAAAACAAGCTAGAAGTCTGTCACGGGGATCAAGGGGATATCGAAGAAAGGAAAATGAAATTCAAAGGGACTCTGCAAACGTACACACTGCGATTAATACCAATGCTCAAATGTGTATAGCATGCAAAGCAGGTCATAGAATCTACAACTGTACTACATTTATACAATGTCTATCGAACAAAATTGAGAATTGGTCAAGCAAAACAAAATGTGCTACAATTGTCTAAAAAAAGGTCATGCAAGAAAAAATTGTTATCAAGAACCTTGCAAGAAGTGCGACAAAAGGCACCATACATTCTATATACAGTTTTCAGCGTCATGCGTTCTTAATTCTGTCACCGTTTGCTTTTGGTTCAGTGGTAGAATGCTCGCCTGCCACGCGGCGCCCCGGGTTCGATTCCCGGCCGATGCATTTTTTATTTTTTACAATTTTTAAAACTCATTTATATATTATACAAGAATGACATCCTCGGCGCCAATTTATGATTGTAACGAATAGTATTTGAATAAAAGCATTTAATCGGGTAAACCCCGAGCGTTGCCCGGGTCATTCGGCTAGTTACTCCATAAGCTTGACACAGAGGTAACTAATACCCAGAAGGATGCGTAGCCCTAGATTTTTACACCTGTAAGTGAAATAAACAGCACCAGTATTGAACAAGGAAGTGCGACCATCAATCAAGTGCTACTTGCGACTGCTCGAATAATTGTGGAAAGTGCAAACGGTAAACAGCAGATCTGCCGAGCACTTTTAGATAGTGGATTACAGGTTAGTTTGATCACAAAAGAAAGTTGCTAGAAACTTGGGCTCAAAGGAGAAACATCAGGACGCTCACTTAGGGGTATTGCAAATAATCCAGTCCAGGGGTCTTCTACATCTGTTAACTTGCCATTCAAATCAATTTATAGATCCGAGAAGTACGAAACGATTGCTCTAGTAATGGAAGTCTTAACAACTGAAATTCCTAACTTCAAATTGGCAGAACCGACCTGGATCATGCAGAGAGCGAGGCCTTGAGTTGGCTGACCCACAGATTCATATTTTGGCACCTATCGACATTATTCTAGGTGCAGATATGTATGCATATTTGATACATGGAGAGAAAAAAATGCTGAGAAGGAACAGGCCTATAGCAAATAAATCAAAGCTTGGTTGGTTTCTAATGGGCAAAGTAGACAGCTCGTCGAACCATAAAGGTGGACCGTGCAGCTTTACGGTTCAAACAACAACATAATTAGATGGTCTGCTGAGAAATTTCTGGGATTTGGAGTCAGTGCCGCCATTACAAGACCAGAATCCAAGGGAAGAAAATTACGAAACTTATTACATTAAAACCTATCACAGAGACTGCCAAGGAAGATACAGTGTGAAACTACTTTTCAAAAGACAGCCCTCTCTGCTCGGACAGTCAAGAGAGAAGGCCTTGGCTAGGTTCCTGACATTAGAACGAGATTGTTGAAAACTCCAAGGGTCTATGAACAGTACAAAGAGTTCATGAAGGAATACGGGATTTATTATATTCAGGAGATAATCAGAGACCCATCGACATGTTATTACATGCCGCATCATGGAGTTGAAAGTGAACAATCTACAACTATAAAATTAAGAAGGGTGTTCAATGCATCGACAAAACCTGATTCTGGTACCTCATTAAACCAAATATTGGAAACCAGACCAAAGATCCAAAATATATATTTGTCATCCTGACGGGATTCAGAACACATCCAATTGCGATTATTGCTGATATAGAAAAGATGTTCAGACAAGTGAGAATTCACCCCGAGGATGTAAACTACCAACGGATATTATGGAGACAAACACCAGAACAACCGGTCGAAGATTATAGGTTGTTAACAGTAACATACGGGACTACATCTGCTCCCTTTTTAGCTATTAGGACAATACAACAGCTGGCCAGGAATGAATGCGAAGAGTTTCCAACGGCGTCAGGATCATAATGAGTGATTTCTATGTGGACGATCTCTTAAAGGTAGTATTCTCGAAACAGGAGGACGAGGAGTTGATAAAGCAAATGATAGGTCTGATGTCAAAGGAAGGGTTCGAGATTATGAAATGGAAATCCAATTGCCCTTAACTTGTGTCCCAAATGGATGAAACCGAGACTGAATTGGGTGTCGGCGCTTCATCGAGGGTTTTAGGAATTCTTTGGGATAACTCACGGGACGCTTTCAGGATCAATATAAATAACCCTGGTGAAGTAAAATAACAAAAAGGGATCTTTTGTCCAACATTGCTAGGATATTTGATCCATTGAGCTTCCTTTCACCCCTTACAGTCGCCTTGAAAATAATGATGCAAGAACTATGGAAGGGAATGTTGAGTTGGGAAGAACCCATGCCAAAAAATGGAGAACAAGGTGGACCTCCTTCCGTGACTAAATGAGTGTAATAACTGAGTTAGAAATCCCAAGATATATTTTGATGGATCAAAACAGTAGGAATATCCAACTTCACGGATTATGCGATGCTTCGAGCGTAGCATATTCAGCGGTTTGCTATCTAAAATCGGAGACAATTGAAGGACAAGTTAAGGTGTCACTTATCGCTGCGAAAACAAGAGTCGCCTCCTGTAAAACCGTACACTTCCAAGATTAGAGTTGGAAAGTATCCTATTTGAATGCATTTGTTAAATATAGAATGTAATGCCGGGAGAGAATTAATGGCAAATCATTTATTTATATTATTACTAATATATTCTGGAGACTAGAGAGGAGAATTATTTACACTAACTTTGTCGATTAACTCTACATTTTCTTTAATATGAATATAGCATGGGTTGTGGAATTAATACACTTCAGTTTAAATTCCTGTATATTAAAAAATGAAAGCATATCCTGACCAGGAACCACAAGAGCTTTTTAGATGGCAGAGCGCCATCTAGTGGAACAGAAATCAACTAAACGTTAATTTAACCTGTTCCCTGATATTTTGCCAAACCAATTTCTTGATAAACCTAGAAAATCCATTATCAAGAAATTGGGTTGGTCAGATATCAGGAAAAGGTTAAATTAATGTTTATTCATAAATTTGTAATTCTACCTGAGTTACAAATTTGAATATATCTTGGCTTCTCAAAGTACGTCTATATAATTGCACCCATCTCACATCAAACCTTGTCTTTAAGCCCGTTGAAGAACGATGTCGTTTGAAAGCTAGTGAAATAAACATGTTCTATAGAAGAAGCTCCTTTTAAGTTTATAATCTTACAATATAGTTATTGTAATCAAAAGTTGATGTCTAAATCCAAATCAATGTTTAGTTGATTTCTGTTCCACTAGATGGCGCTCTGCCATCTAAAAAGCACATGTGCTTCTGGTCAGGATATGCGTACATTATCTTTAATATAAACAACTAACCTTTTTATTCAATTTTTAAAATTGATTTATATATATATATACCAAAATCTTTTTGGTGGCAGTGGTTACAGCCTACTGCACGCTGACGAGCGCCAACAGCGCGAAACACGTTCGTGGATGGCTTTTCTTGATTTATCAAGAGATTGGGTTGGCCAAATATCAAGGAGCAAGCTAAATAAACGCTCAGTTTATTTTTGCTCCACTAGATGGCGCTCTGCCATCTAAAAAGCACATGTGCTCGTGGTCAGGAGATGCCTTCTTTATTTTTAATAGCAACACCTGACCCACTTATCTTTTATTTTTTCTATTGTTTTTTCATGTATTAAGCGTCTTTACGCAAATTTGGCCTCAAATACCCATTTATTGATTTCTCGGGAAGCCATTGGGACCAAAACATATTTTTGGTCGCAGTGGTTACAGCCTACACCACGCTGACGAGCGCCAACAGCGCGAAACGCGTTCGTGGATGGCTTTTCTTGATTTATCAAGAAATTGGGTTGGCCAAATATCAAGGAGCAAGCTAAATAAACGCTCAGTTCATTTTTGCTCCACTAGATGGCGCTCTGCCATCTAAAAAGCACATGTGCTCGTGGTCAGGAGATGCCTTCTTTATTTTTAAAATTGATTTATATATTTATATATATATATATCGATATCAGGTAGCAAGGACTCTTATAAAGATTTGTTTAATCCTTGTTAAAATGATACTTATAAAGGTTTATATAATTGTGATATTTGTATTTGTTCAACAGAAAATTAATTCTAGTGATAAATAATGTTGTGCTTATATAGATTTTGTATGGCTTCAAGTAAAACATAATGTGAGAGCAATACCATTAACAGGCAAATGTTGTGTTTATATAGATTTTGAATGGCTTCAAGTAAGACATTATGTGATAACAATACCAGGTACAGTGAAATGTTGTGTTTACATAGATTTTGTATGGCTTCAAGTAAAACATCATGTGGTAGCAATGCCAGGTACAGTGAAATGTTTTGTTTATATAGATTTTGTATGGCTTCAAGTAAAACATTATGTGATAGCAATTCCATGAATAGGGAAATGTTTTGTGTTTACATAGATTTTTTATGGCTTCAAGTAAAACATCATGTGGTAGCAATGCCAGGTACAGTGAAATGTTGTGCTTATATAAATTTTGTATGGCTTCAAGTAAAACATTATGTCATAGCAATGCCATGTATAGGGAAATATTGTGTTTACATAGATTTTTTATGGCGTCAAGTAAAACATCATGTGGTAGCAATGCCAGGTACAGTGAAATGTTGTGTTTACATAGATTTTTTATGGCTCCAAGTAAAACATTATGTGGTAGCAATGCCAGGTATAGTGAAATGCTGTGTTTATATATATTTTGAATGGCTCCAAGTAAAACATCATGTGGTAGCAATGCCAGGTACAGTGAAATGTTGTGTTTATATAATTTTTTTATGGCTTCAAGTGAAACCTTATGTGGTAGCAATGCCAGGTACAGGGAAATGTTGTGTTTATATAGATTTTTTATGGCTTCAAGTAAAACATCATGTGGTAGCAATGCCAGGTACAGTGAAATGTTGTGTTTACATAGATTTTTTATGGCTCCAAGTAAAACATTATGTGGTAGCAATGCCAGGTACAGTGAAATGTTGGGTTTATATAGATTTTGTATGGCTCCAAGTAAAATATCATGTGGTAGCAATGCCAGGTACAGTGAAATGTTGTGTTTATATAATTTTTTTATGGCTTCAAGTGAAACCTTATGTGGTAGCAATGCCAGGTACAGGGAAATGTTGTGTTTATATAGATTTTGTATGGTTTCAAGTCAAACCTTATGTGGTAGCAATGCCAGGTACAGTGAAATGCTGTGTTTATATAGATTTTGTATGGCTTCAAGTAAATCATCATGTGGTACCAATGCCAGGTACAGTGAAATGCTGTGTTTATATAGATTTTGTATGGCTTCAAGTAAATCATCATGTGGTACCAATGCCAGGTACAGTGAAATGCTGTGTTTATATAGATTTTGTATGGCTTCAAGTAAATCATCATGTGGTACCAATGCCAGGTACAGTGAAATGTTGTGTTTATATAGATTTTGTATGGCTTCAAGTAAAACATTATGTGGTAGCAATGCCAGGTACAGTGAAATGTTGTGTTTATATAGAATTTGTATAGCTTCAAGTAAAACATCATGTGGTAGCAATGCCAGGTACAGTGAAATGTTGTGTTTATATAGATTTTGTATGGCTTCAAGTAAAACATTATGTGATAGCAATGCCATGTACAGGGAAATGTTGTGTTTACAGTTTTTTATGGCTTTAAGTAAAAGATCATGTGGTAGCAATGCCAGGTACAGTGAAATGTTGTGTTTACATAGATTTTTTATGGCTCCAAGCAAAACATTATGTGATAGCAATGCCTTGTACAGTGAAATGTTGTGTGTTCATATCGATTTTGTATAGGTTCACATAAAACATCATGTGGTAGCAATGCCAGGTACAGTGAAATGTTGTGTTTACATAGATATTTTATGGCTTCAAGTAGAACATCATTTGGTAGCAATGCCAGGTACAGGGAAATGCTGTGTTTATATAGATTTTGTTTGGCTACAAGTAATATTTCATGTGGTAGCAATGCCAGGTACAGGGAAATGTTGTGTTTATATATCTTGTATGACTTCAATTAAAACATAATGTGGTAGCAATGCCAGGTACAGTGAAATGTTGTGTTTATATAGATTTTGTATGGCTTCAATTAAAACATCATGTGGTAGCAATGCCTGGTACAGGGAAATGTTGTGTTTATATAGATTTTGTATGGCTTCAAGTAAAACATTATGTGATAGCAATGCCAGGTACAGTGAAATGTTGTGTTTATATAGATTTTGTATGGCTTCAAGTGAAACATTATGTGATAGCAATGCCAGGTACAGGGAAATGTGTTTATATAGATTTTGTATGGCTTCAAGTAAAACATTATGTATAGGGAAATGTGTATATATGCGATGAGAGAAATAAATATCACTAACTACTAATCTGGATGATGAAGGAAAGAGAACGGGAATCTCCAAGATCTTGGATCCTAAAACAAAAGCTTAGCTAAAGAATATCTTTTTTAAAATTTGATTTTGAAATGTGATATCTCAAAGGAAACTAAAGGTTTTCCAAAATATAAAATATCAAGTAAATTGATATTATAAATATTCTAGACGCTCTGATTAGGTTTAAACACCATTAAGTGTCAAAGAGTTTAAAGAAAGAGAATAAACTTTAAAAATGAAATCATTAGAGTAAACGTTTTAATATCAATAATTAAAATGATTTTCCTTGAAATATTAGGCTCATTTCATTCCGAGAGAAATATATTCGATGTTATAATATTTTCGACCTAGTCTGCTAGAGTAAATGTAATAAAATAGTTTTATATAAAAATAAAACAAAAAAGTCTAACATAATTTCGTACTCGAAAACACATCTCTGAAATTATAAAAATACAACGTCATCAACTGCGAAAATATGGAGAGCCAACTAAATTACTCTCCTTGTTCAAACTATGGCATTCTTCTATTCTGAGCGAATTCGAGTCGAAATGATGCTATTCACTATTTCAAATACTTTAATGTTATAAAACATTTCAAACTCCGTTTTTAAGCGAGAGAAATCCCGTTCTGTTTTCTGAAATTTCCTGATAGATTTGTAACCTCCTGTTTTTATTGAATCATAAAATTTCAGTATATATTAATGAAAACAAGCTCATAATATGATATTTTAATAAAAGTTTTATTGCTTTCATTTTTGTAACTTTTGGAAGAAATGTTCGCAAAGTGCTTATAAATTTGTAAAATTTGTTTCTGTGTAAAATCAATTAGCGCGAGTTTGCACGTTGTGTTATATGGGGCTGGCGTGAAGTGAGAATTCCGTGATCATCGTGTTATTTTGCTAGGAGCCAAATTTTCTGTTGTCCATCAAGTAATAATTTCCAAGTTCTATTTTATAATCCGTGGTCCTTTCTATCTTATTTTCCGATTGCCCTTTCTGAGCGAGATCATCTACTATGATCATGGGTATATTTAAAAATAGAGTCAATTATCTTTTATTTGATTCTTTATTGATTGATCTTCATTTTAAGAATTTTATCTATCGTTTTTTCTATCTATCAAGTTTTGATATAATTTATCATTTTAAATCCAATAGGCTTCTTGTGATAGCTTTCAAGTCAGGAAGCAATAGTTTAATGGATCTTTTACCCATGACCCCAACTTACAAAAATTTGGGATTTACAAATAAAGCGATCCCATATTTATAGTTTAAAGGCTCCAATTTCTATCACAAAAGAAGTTACCTAAATAAGTTTACATATATGAGGAATTCTTGAGTTCCGTTGGATTGTATGTTCTGACTCTCCTGGAGGAAAACGGGCAAGGCCACTTCAAAATATTGAAATATTTTATGAATAATCTTATTTGAATATATTTTCATGATTAAAGTGATAATTTTATTTGTACGAATTTTTATTTGAAAGAGTTCAAAACAAACCATTGTTATATATTTATATAGGGACGCCATTTTTAATTAACTTCACTAATAATTTTGAAAAAAAAAGAAATTTGTTTCTTAAAGAGTGTTATGGAATTTTTCTTTTAGCGTAAATCTAGAAACCTATAGCTACTGTAGAGCCGCTTGCCTCCGGTGAGAGACAACTTGGAATTAAGAGAGAGACCTTTGGCCTCATCTAGTGATACGTAAGGTAGACAAAATTATAGGAAAAATAATAATTATTTATTTCTCTCACATATAATTACCTTATTACCTTTGAGATATCTACACCTTGGCCAACGATATTTCATCATTCCTGTCCTATAGAGATCTCTTTGTCGAGTGTCAAAATAGATTTTCGCAGCAGAGATGACGCCAAAAACGATGACCCCAAGCCATTGTTTTAAAGTTGACTAAAGATGGTAGTTTCTAGGTGATAGGTCTGGTGAGTAGGTTGAATATGTTGCGACAATATGTGGAGTGTAGTCATTGCGAACTTGGACTTGAATACATTGTCTTGCTGGAGGAGTAGCTTTTTTTGGCCAACTGTAGCCTGTTAATGCGTATTTCTTCCCTAAACATTTGCAGTAACTATGCATAATAGCCCATTTGGATTGTTATTCTATTGAAAAATATAATAATTTGGGTGAAAATATTTTCCTTTTCCTCCCGCCAAAACTACTTATCGTTAAGTAATTTCGCGCGAATGGATATTTTTATAGATGAAGATATAGTTTAGCATTAAAAAATAAAAGTATTTCTGTAGTTCTCTGCTCTCATCACTACAGGAATTTTATCGGTTTCTATTTTGTATATAATGTTTTGGAAATAAATATGATCTATCTAATTAAGGACTCTCTAACACAACGTGGCTGAACTGTTCCTGGATACTTCCGGGATGAAACCAGGACACTCAACAAGTTTGGAGTAAAATGTATCACGCATCCATGGCAAGCGTTGGCAGCCCAAAGGCTACTCAGGTCGCCATTTTACGGCTTGTTTATAAGTTATTTGATACTTCTATATCACTCAGGACCATTACCCACCGAATGGCCGCGGTGGTCCGAACTCGTGGCGATGTTAAGAAGAACGGTCCAAAAAGTACCAACGACCCTATTTACACATTCAGTGTTTGCGGAGATTTCAATAAGTATTAAAATACAATATTTAACTATTAAACTGGCCAACAAAGAAGAAGTTTGATCTGTTCCTTGCAATGTAACATCTATTCTAGGAATATTTTTGTTGGTGTGCTGATTCCAAATCAGCATACTTTTTATTTCTTTCAAATACTGCTTTCAATGGGTACAGTGTTGACAACTTATTTAATGAAAACTTTTTACCTCCTTCACTCATGTTTCTATATCAGTGGAACTGAGTTTAACTCTGTTGAAGATGAACCACAACGGTGAAGAAGTAAACAATATTGAGCCAGCAGCGACATTCTAACCTTGTATTAATATTGAGGGCGAAACTTGATTTGTTTTTATTGAACCCAGCACGATTAGATTCTACACATTAAATATGGCCAGCTTCTAAGGCTTTATTATCGAAACTTATAATTTATCTATCTGGTTCCTGCTGTATTTTATATATCTTGGTTATGTTCGTTTGATATTCTGTGGAGATTGTATCGAGATACGTGATTTGTACTGTTCTATAGATCTGTCTTAATTGTAATAGGAGCTGGTCTCGAGAGAACTGGGGTTTCGATGAATCAAATATTTGTATTGAAAATGAGCAACCATAAATAAATATTTAATTAAAAAGTAATATATATATTGGTAAAATAAATGATATTTTGATCCAATATATGCCTTTTCAATTAAATATATATATATATGTATCTAAACGTTATAAATATAGAATGATTGTTGTACCATGTTTTCTCCCCGAATATCTGATGTTTTTATAATATTTCCTCTGATATAATAAGTAAGACTATTATAAGAGAACACATTTTATTTTTAAATCATTTTAAAATTAACAAATATTCACACTGGGTTTTAAAATCCCATTAGATTTTTTATTCATTACCTAAAAATATTTTAACACAAAAGTTTCAATATAAAATATTACTTTGCTTTTAAAGAAAAAATCATACTATCTATAAATGCCCTTAAGGTTTTGTCCTAGCCACTCTACAAACTGAAGATCTCTTTGGCATATTGTGAGGATTTCATTTGTGGATCTCATCAAGTAAATTCCGCCCTGGACTGAAGGAAAAGTAATTAGCCCGAAACCAGGATCTCCATGTTGACGCTTCTCAGTTTGCCAAAACTAGTGTTGTAACTTTGTCACCGACTGAGTCCGTATGTAAGCGCTGTTTCTTTTTAAATATAAAACAAACTTATATCGTCCTTACTGCGATGGAAAAATATTGTGAGGGGCTTGGCTCATCAGTGGCGAACCCTCCCACCGGTTTCGCCAATTTAATATTCCAGACCGCTTCTTAGAGCTCTAAATATATATATGTCTAGCACTTTCTAATTATTCGTAGAATAGTATTTAGCCTGAAACATTTGAGTGCGTAGTAGGTTTCCTCAAATTCTCCAATAGTAAAAACTAGGCTACTTCTTGTGTGTGTGTGTTGTGTGTGCGGTGTTCGAAATGATCCAACAAAGGGCTCATGAAAAAAAGGGGGTTAGTATCCGGCGTTCTTGCACCATTACTTGCTTCTGGAGTACTAATTTTAGACTAGTGTTGTGGCTTTGACCTGAGTCAGCTGTAGTTCTGAGACTGGTGTTTTGGCCTCGACCTGAGTCTTGTAGAGTACTGTAACTGAGGCCGTGATTTTGACCTGGGCTGTTTGTACAGTGATATTCTTGTGTACCCGTGTGGCGTCGACGTGGAGAAATGTCCAATTTGTGCAGCATTTGTGGAACGCGCCAACGCGTGACAACGCAGAAAGATGATTTGGTGCGCAATCATGTATGATACCAGGTCACCATTATTTTTCATTGAGGTCACTATGGCGGCCCAATGATACGTTGATGTGCTGCGACCAGTGACACTCCCCTACCTTCAGGGGGCACCCAATGCCCTTTATCAGCAGGATAACGCCCGACCGCACACTGTTTACATTAGCCAACAAGCTCTTCAAGTTGTACATATTATTCCCTAGCCACCGTGCTCTCCTGGCCTCTCACCAATCGAGCACGTCTGGGACATTATTGGAGGCCGTTTGCATGCCTTGATTCAGCCGCGTTCAGGACGCCATTCATAGTCTGATCGACTCACTACCTAGGCATCCGCGATGGTCTTACTTGCTACTGAGCCTACGCAGTTCTCTTCTGTATATTATGAAATAACGACCACTTATTGTTCGTTCCTGCCTCTCTCTGTTTGCCAAGTTTCATCACTATCTGGCTTCTCTTTCTTGATGTTCCATTTTCAATGTCATGCAGTGTATATTTGTTTAAATATCGTTGGAACAATATTTTTCTAAACTTTTACACAACCATGAAGTTGCTACATGAACACTGTAATTAAATATTATATAATTCACAAATTGATAATTATATATTTCAAAAATCAACTAGAGCATGGCAGCGACACCTCTTAGAAATCTCTGACTAGTCCAAGGTTTGTGGCTCGAATGTCGAAAATAATTCAACAAATTTCGAACATTCTTTTAATTCAAACTAGAGAATGGGACAAGCATCGAAGTGGCAGGACTCTTAGAACTGAGAATAGAGATTTGTATCATCATGGCAGGGATCTTGGAACTGGGATTCAGGAATTTTATCATCATGGCAGGGGCTCTTGGAACTGAGAATCGGGACTTGTATCGTCATGGCAGGGGCTCTTGGAACTGAGAATTGGGACTTGTATCGTCATGGCAGGGGCTCTTAGAACTGAGTATTGGGACTTGTATCATCATGGCAGGGATCTTGGAACTGGGAATTAGGAATTTTATCATCATGGCAGGGGCTCTTAGAACTGAGTATTGGGACTTGTATCATCATAGAAGGGATCTTGGAAATGAGAATCAGGACTTTTACCATCATGGCAGAGTCTCTTGGAAATGAGAAATTGGACTATTATCATCATGACAGGGGCTCTTGGAACTTAGATTCTGGACTTTTAACATCATGGCAGGGGCTCTTGGAACTTAGAAATTGGACTATTATCATCATGACAGGGGCTCTTGGAACTTAGAATCTGGACTTTTATCATCATGGCAGGGGCTCTTGGAACTGAGAAATTGGAATATTATCATAATGGCAGGGGCTCTTGGAACTTAGAATCTGGACTTTAATAATCATGGCAGGGGCTCTTGGAACTGAGATTCGGGTCTTTTATCATCTTGGCAGGGCTTTTGGAACGGAGATTCGGGACTTTTATCATCATGGAAGGACTCCCGGAGTTGGGAAAAGAGTTTTTTATCGTCATGGCAGGTTACTTGGAATTATAAATAGGGATTTGAATCGTCATGACTGGGCTCTTTAAATTGAGAATAAGGAATTAGATAGTCCAGGCAGGCCTTTTGAGGAGTTGGGAATTAGAATTACATTCTCAAGGGGCTGGTTCTAATACTTGAACATTTTATTTTCAGCATTCGAGCATGGTTCCTAGATTCCAGGAGAGGATCACGGGCCAGACTGTAGGTTTGCTTCTCCCTAGGCACACCTCAAAGGCCAGCACATCGCCATTCATACAAGAGATAATTAGATGTAGAATTGAAATGATTATGAAAACTTTAGTAAAACTGCCGTCTTTACATGGTAAATAATGATAGCAAACTAGGGACCTGGACGGACAAGGTCTCAAATCACCCAACTACAATATTTAACAAACCTTGAATTCCCGCACGAAATAGCCGAAAGATCGGGCTAGAACGAACACCCAGTCTAGTACACACAAGGTCCAAGCACGCTTGGACGCCCCAGCTGAACGGACAACGTTAGTACGAACGCGCGAACTAGGCTAGAACAAACATCCAAGAGCATTGCACGCACTAGAACGCACAGTACGCACTAGACCGCACGACGCCTCCTGGACGAGCGATACGACCTAATACGCATGTACGCGATAGATACGAACAACACCCAAGAACGCCTGAACCAACACTAGGACAGGGCGAACGAACTAACGGGGACGCACAGACAAGAACGCCAAACGTCAAGGACGATAGAATGGACTAGGACTGATTAACGAACTAGGTGACCAGACGGACCAGAACGAACGAGTCCCTGGAAAATTCGACCGAAATAGTCTGACAACCTTGAATTCTCGCACGAACTAGCCGAAAGGTCAGGCTAAAGCGAACAACCATCTAGTACATGGAAAGCCAAGCACGCCTGGACGCCCCAGCTGAACGGACAACGCTAGAACGAACGCGCGAACTAGGCTAGAACAAACATTCAAGAGCATTGCACGCACTAGAACGCACAGTACGCACTAGACCGCACGACGCCTCCTGGACGAACGATACGACCTAATACGCATGTACGCGATAGATAAGAACAACACCCAAGAACGCCTGAACCAACACTAGGACAGGGCGAACGAACTAACGGGAACGCACAGACAAGAACGCCAAACGTCAAGGACAATCAAATGGACTAGAGCTGATTGAACGAACTAGGTGACCAGACTGACCAGAACGAACAAGGCCTGGAAATTTCGACCAATCTAGTTTTACAAACCTTGAATTCTCGCACGAACTAGTCGAGCAATCATACTAGAACGAACACCCAGCTGGTTCATGAAAGGCCAAGCACGCCTGGACGCCCCAGCTGAACGGACAACGCTAGAACGGACGCGCGAACTAGGCTAGAACAAACATCCAAGAGCATTGCACGCACTAGAACGCACAGTACGCACTAGACCGCACGACGCCGCCTGGACGAGCGATACGACCTAATACGCATGTACGCGATAGATACGAACAACACCCAAGAACGCCTGAACCAACACTAGGACAGGGCGAACGAACTAACGGGAACGCACAGACAAGAACGCCAAACGTCAAGGACGATCAAATGAACTAGAACTGATTGAACGAACTAGTAGACTGCAGGGACCAGGGCGAACGAGTCCCTTGAATATTCAACCAATCTGTTTAAAAACCTTGAATTCTCGCACGAACTAGCCGAACGGTCAGGCTAGAACGAACAACCAGTCTAGTACACGGATGGCCAAGCACACCTGGACGCCCCAGCTGAACGGACAACGCTAGAACGAACGCGCGAACTAGGCTAGAACAAACATCCAAGAGCATTGAACGCACAGTACGCACTAGACCGCACGACGCCTCCTGGACGAGCGATACGACCTAATACGCATGTACGCGATAGATACGAACAACACCCAAGAACGCCTGAACCAACACTAGGACAGGGCGAACGAACTAACGGGAACGCACAGACAAGAACGCCAAACGTCAAGGACGATCAAATGGACTAGGAGTGATTGACGAACTAGGCGACAGGACGGACAAGAACGAACGAGTCCCCAGAAAAGCTGATCACACTAGTTGATTATATGAACTAGTGTGAAGGACATACCAGAAATCTCGCGCGAAATAGGTGGTAGATGGACTAACAATGAATAAAATAAATGCCCCAGAACACATCCAAACTAGCTCAACAAATGAAATAAACAGCCAAAAGATCTTGATAAGAATGAATGAACTAGTTATGCAACCAGAGACTGAAAAATTAGGCTGACATGATCCAAACTAAAATCTATCAAAAAGACAGAAAATGAACAAAGCAGCTAGAAATTTGAAACTATTATGAAGAGAGAAACTGAACTATGATACCCGACACACACAGATTCCAATACAACTTTAACCACAATATATACATATATAAATGATAAATTAATCTGGAGCATACAAAAGATTTTGCTAGCTACCCGAGTTTTCCGTTTAAACGACGATAGAGGCCAGATTATTAGGTGGCTCCAAGTAGATTCATATCTTGGGAGAATTTCTAGCGATGTGTAGATGAGGTTGGGAGATTCTAATACAATCAACGTCTGAAATCATTGGTGTTGGAAAGTTCAGTAGATGAAGTGGTAGTCCACGGTTTGATCTTCAACTTGGCATTGGAAGCAAATCTATCACGTTTCAAAGTTTTTGCGTAGTATTTTTAAATGTAGCCCTGAACAGTCAGGATGGTTGTTGAAGTGCATCATGTTTTATTCTTGGAAGTATTAAGAGAAAAAGTATCGATTTCTATTCTTGGCGAGCTTATTTTTCTTATTGCGCGAGACATTTTTTGAAGGATCGTGAGAGACAATGATAAGTTAGAATTTGGCTGCTATAGGACCGCTAGATCATTTCCAAAAATTCCTTTGTGACCTTTGACCGAGAAGAGTGGCACATTTGGTGTGTATGATGTAGGATACAGATGATTTCTACGAGGTGAGATACAAGAAATGCACATTCCAGGAAGAACTGCTTGGGACAGTTTGAGTCAATTTGGAATATTCCATCTCAGTAAATTTGTAAAGTTAGACGAAGAATTATACTTGGGAGTAATGGTGGAGTTTCAGGTGTATAGGTCTTAAGGAAAAGTGTAGAGAGATAACTTCAGCTCCTTCTGTGGACTGGAATCCACCGATATATTTTATGGTAACATTTTCATTTTGTAAAAGTTTAGAAACTCCGAGAAAGAGGACAGGGAATTAAGGAAAGGCTTGGAGATGATCCATATGGTCCAGTGGTCGGCAACGTGCTGCTCGCGATCCACATGCGGCTTTTGGTTGTTAAGTTGCTTGTAGTAATCGCATAGCTAAAAAATTATTTATGCGAGAATTCATTGTTGACAAGAAAAAAATTAATGGCTCTTTGAAAACTTGGATATTTTGTAAATTGTGATTTTTGACTCCTCCGACTCAAAAGGTTGACGACCTGTAAATATGGGCCAATGTTCAAAGTTTTCAAATACTGATGCTTATCTTTAAAGATATGTCGAGTTGATTGCAGCTTGTATAGAAACAACTTTGCAGCTATGTAGACGGACCACATCTGATGTCTGCTCCAGCAAACTTTAATTAGTGTAGATTATGAAGTTCGCGCGCACCATTGGGCGCGTCTGCCCTTACATCCATTTGGGAGAACATCCATTTGGTAGTTGTTTTTATCAGAACTGAATGATGTTTGACTTCTACGTCGTAAATAAGCCTCTGAAAGATCCACTGGCATTTTAACGCTCTTAAATAAGTGCCACTTCGGCCACAAAAGGTGTTTTGTGAACTATAAATGTCGGCCAGGCAACTTCTATATTCACCATTTTTAATACTGTTGTCGAGAATTTTGTTGTATTTCTTCTTGGTATCGAAAATGATGTCTGGAATTCGAATGGTTTTATTGATAGTAGTGATATTTGTCTGCTTCCAACAAATCAATACGTTTGTGTTTTCTCTGGATTTACCACGTTCTCTTCCCTGCCTTCTACACCATTAAGAATATTTGTAGTCGGGGTTTATTTGAACAATGGGAAGTGTACATGGTACTTGTATGATAATAGTATCTCCACAGCAGATCCAATTTTTCCCTATTTGATTTTCTAGAGTCCACAGATGATTTCTACGAGGTGAGATACAAGAAATGCACATTCCAGGAAGAACTGCTTGGGACAGTTTGAGTCAATTTGGAATATTCCATCTCAGTAAATTTGTAAAGTTAGACGAAGAATTATACTTGGGAGTAATGGTGGAGTTTCAGGTGTATAGGTCTTAAGGAAAAGTGTAGAGAGATAACTTCAGCTCCTTCTGTGGACTGGAATCCACCGATATATTTTATGGTAACATTTTCATTTTGTAAAAGTTTAGAAACTCCGAGAAAGAGGACAGGGAATTAAGGAAAGGCTTGGAGATGATCCATATGGTCCAGTGGTCGGCAACGTGCTGCTCGCGATCCACATGCGGCTTTTGGTTGTTAAGTTGCTTGTAGTAATCGCATAGCTAAAAAATTATTTATGCGAGAATTCATTGTTGACAAGAAAAAAATTAATGGCTCTTTGAAAACTTGGATATTTTGTAAATTGTGATTTTTGACTCCTCCGACTCAAAAGGTTGACGACCTGTAAATATGGGCCAATGTTCAAAGTTTTCAAATACTGATGCTTATCTTTAAAGATATGTCGAGTTGATTGCAGCTTGTATAGAAACAACTTTGCAGCTATGTAGACGGACCACATCTGATGTCTGCTCCAGCAAACTTTAATTAGTGTAGATTATGAAGTTCGCGCGCGCACCATTGGGCGCGTCTGCCCTTACATCCATTTGGGAGAACATCCATTTGGTAGTTGTTTTTATCAGAACTGAATGATGTTTGACTTCTACGTCGTAAATAAGCCTCTGAAAGATCCACTGGCATTTTAACGCTCTTAAATAAGTGCCACTTCGGCCACAAAAGGTGTTTTGTGAACTATAAATGTCGGCCAGGCAACTTCTATATTCACCATTTTTAATACTGTTGTCGAGAATTTTGTTGTATTTCTTCTTGGTATCGAAAATGATGTCTGGAATTCGAATGGTTTTATTGATAGTAGTGATATTTGTCTGCTTCCAACAAATCAATACGTTTGTGTTTTCTCTGGATTTACCACGTTCTCTCCCTGCCTTCTACACCATTAAGAATATTTGTAGTCGGGGTTTATTTGAACAATGGGAAGTGTACATGGTACTTGTATGATAATAGTATCTCCACAGCAGATCCAATTTTTCCCTATTTGATTTTCTAGAGTCCACAGTTTTATCTTGCAAATATATCGGAGTTAAACGGACATATATATAAAGCTGCTCTTTGTGTGACTCCTAATAAAAGAGGGTTGCCAAAAGCACTGTAGGGTTTTCTGTCGTTAAAATATTGTTCTGAATCAACACTACAGATCATTTGACGCCTTTGAAGGTTTCAATGATGGATTGTCTATGAACTGCGTCAGTTGTCGACTGATTATAAAACAAATGACAGGGGTTTTATCGTTATTATTAATGTTTTAGTCAATTGAGCTATTGGTGGTTTTTAGAGCGTTTTCATCTGAAGAGCGTGGTACAAATCCAAATTTAAATGGGGAGAACCATTATATCGGTCTGCTAACCGTTGTAATCGATCTAGAATGCCGCGCTTCCACATATATTTTGGCTAGCGGGTTGAGCTGGGTAATAGGGAGGAAACTGTCTAAAGGGCGAGCTGCAGTACTGTTTGATTGGGTATGAGGACCCAGAGACTAATTTTCCTGAGTGGTTGGAAGACAATACATGGCTGAGAGTTTTTGGCGAAATGTTTTGTCATTAGCGGGTGCAAGGTGACTCTTTAAGAAAAAGCTGAGTGAGTGGTCAGGGCTAGGAGATTTCCTGAGTTCACAACATTGCACGGTGGACTTGAGCGCCAGTGGAATCTGGTTTAAAGTAGATAGTAGAATACGTTGTGGATTGAAGCGGCAGAATCGATGCTCCAGGTGGGCAAACATGCTTCAGAATTTGGTGACAGGTTTCAGGCAAGTGTGTATGGGTTCTACAATTGTATTTGATTAATAGCGGTATTCTCTGGGTGGTTCTTTCTTCGGACATAGTTATTTGTATTGAATTCCAAACTACCGAATGAATGTCTTTATTTAGAGTTTATAAAATAAACTTGCACAATGGATATCATTTATTTCACATTTAAAACGCGTTATCGGAGCATGTATTTTTAACATCTCAATTCAATTTTGGGCTTGTTAGGACATGCATTGCGGAGAATTCGAAAAGTTTCTTATATGATGTGCTCTGGGATAGGAGTTGTAGGACCAAAATTTCACTTCGGAATTTAGTCAAGGCTTGAATGGTCAGTTAAACTTCTTTTCTTGTAGATTCACTGCAGGTAAATGGAAGGGTCGTAGTAAGAACCTTGATTCACTTGGTTGATTACTGGGAGGAGGGGAAGGGGGGTTATTTCAGCATTGAGACTGCATGTGGCAGTGAATGGAAATATCGTGAAGACACTCTCCAAGAAGTTGATTCAGCCCAGGGTACATCTTGATAAAGCTAATATTTCTTGAATGATGGTTAGAGAAGATCTGTGAAGAACATTTCCGGCAGACATGTTCTAGGGGGCTGCGGTGGCTAGAAACGAGGGTTACATCGATGAAGAATGACTTACATACACTGGTCTAATACACGGGAGCTCCCAGGAATTGTAGCTTGGTGGTCGTGGAATAATTCTCCATACCGCGGAATGTCTCGAAGCTCCAGGTTGACCGCTAGCCTCCATTCCAAGTATACATGGTCGCGCACATCTGGTGAAGATGTATTCAAGGCTGGAGATAAATACATAATATGCGATGCCACGGTTCTAAATAAGTTAAAGGAGACCAAGAGGGATTGAATGCCAAGCCAAACAATGACAGCAGTAATATTTGGGTCAGCGGAATTAACCTGTATAGATTATCCTGGGAATCCTGTATAACTAATCCTGAGCGGACATAGTTTCCAACTGAGGCAAGGATTAAGTAGGAACTGGAGGATTGTTGTAACAGAATATATTTTGACACCCAGCCTTCAACTAGAAGGCTTAAGCTTATTTTTGTTTTGCTCACGTCAGAGGCTCTGCGTTCTAATAATCAAAAATTAAATTTCAAATATTGAATACCTGATTTTTGTTGTTTTTTTTTTCACTTCAAAGAAAAACAAATGGATGCGAATCAACTCAAGGAATTCATGCTCGCTTTCCAAAATCAACAGTAGCAATTCCTTCGAGAAATATTATCCACGCAGTAAATGCATTCGCAATCACAAAGGGCTGAGAGCTATAGCCTGAAGCAGACAATTATAAACCTTGATTTACTTCAAACTTTTGAAAATTCCGATCCCTAAAAGAATCTTTCAAATTTCATCACTAGATTTGAAAATTTTCACGAAATGAGAAATATAATTTTGAATAAAAAGAGGTATATGGCCAAAATATTTTCCAAATTAAATAGGTGCATCCAATTACAATTTGTTAGCAGAACTGGTTACATCTAAAACGCCCTCTCACAACTAGCCTATGAGGAAATCATCAACGCTTTTGAAGTTCATTGTGTCAAAAGAAAAAGTAGTATTTTCAAAATATCAATTCTTTTCAACTTATCAATCTGAAAATCGAAATATTGCCGACTTTATTGTGCTCTCAGACGCAATATAATGTATTGTGAACTTGTTTCACCATGTGAGATTGAAAAGTATCGATTGCAGATATAATTTGAGGCTTCAATTTGTACAACTCAATTCGTGAACAAATATTATAATCAAATTTGTTCACTTTCAATGAAATTACAAAAAGAGCACTTGAAGCATTAAAATCGATAGTCAGGAACTTCCCAGAAGCCTTTCAATATATATAATTCAATGGGGAGATCAATAAAATATAAAGGGATTCTCGAAGTTCGATCTCAAAATCTTGACAACGACTTCTCAAAGTAAACAGAATTTAGTAAAAGGTCAAATCAAGCTCAAAAATTGATTTTGAGAACCTAATTTAAATGGCCTCTCACTCCCCTGCGGCCGAGATACTAACATTTCAAAATATTGCAGATCTAAGCATGAACACTCAAATGTACCGCATGCAAGAAAACGGGTCATATCAAAAAGATATGTATTCAAACAAATCTAAGAGAAAAACCCCCATCCATCAAGAAATTCATCGAATAATATTTCACATGAATATTACCATTCTTGTGGCATAAATATAATTTTTGACATATATCAAAACTGGCAAGACAGATCAAAATACCTCGCCAAATATTACGTCTATGTGAGCATCGAAGGTAAAAAGGAAAATTCGAAGTGAACTCTTGTGCCGGATATATCTTTATGCCCCAGTATAAGTTATCTAGACTCAACATTAAAGCACAAATTCAATGTTCAAATATCGCCTTCAGATCATATACTGGTAATTTTCTCGTACAAGATGGTGAAGTGAAGGTTTTTGTGGAATTCCAGGGAAGGATATCGTAAGAAGAACTCTATACTAATAAGAAATATCAAACAGCAGGTACTGCTGACGATAAAAAGAGTCATTCGTGAAAACCAGGTATCACTTTTTACCAATTATCCACCAATTATACCACTTACGCCGGTCATCTTCGAGGATATAATTTACAGGCATTGATAAAAGCTTGCTGTGCTTCATCATCAGTGTCAAATTTTATCCCTTTCAACAATAAATTTGCAAATAAAAAGTCACAAGGTGCTAGGCCTGGTGAATATTGTAGATGAGAACTAATTGGACGCCAGAATTGGCTAAAAAGTTTAATGTTTGGGCTGAGGTGTGCGATCTTGCATTGTCATAGTGAAAAACGACACCTTAAAGTTGAGCTTTCGGTCTTCTTTGATTGATTTTTCAAATATTTCTGGAAGGAATTTTGTTCTATATCAGTCACTATTAACTGTCTTTCGATTTTCTAACTTCACATTATCAATGAAACCACTTTTTCTGAAAAAAACAAGCGAGCATTCGTTTTCCAACACTTCGAGCTCTATGAATTTTCTTAGGAGGAGGTGATTTTGAAGAGCACCAAAGATTAGATTGCCGTTTTGTTTCTAATTCGAAGTTGTAAATCCAACTTTGTTATTCTTTGATCATCTCTAAGTAAAAATCTAACCTGCTCAATTTTTCTTGGGTCACTGCTGTTGGTGTTCGACGTGGACGAGGTTCATCTTCAATGTTGATTTTTCCAAATTTAAATTGATTAAACCAATTAAAAACTATTCTAATAGAAGGAGATTTATCTCATAAAACTTTCCTCAATATTTTTCATGGGGTTCTTTAGAATTTAAATAATTTTTATAATCATAAATGATCATGGCGTGTAAACATCCGCTCAACTCCATTGTGTCTTATGCAATGTTTGATATTACCGCTGCCGCTGTAAACAAAGTCGGCCCTCTATGAGTAATTGCTGTTGCTATTTTATGAAAATGTTTATGCTAGGTACAAATACATGTAGATTTATTGTGGTATATTTTAATTTTCAATAATTCAATTATTTTTTCGATTACAAAATTCTTTGGAGTGACCCTTGTATCCTATCAGCTATGATAAAATACATATTCTAGATTTCTGGTGAAATTTTAAAATATAAAGATAGGTATAAAAATCATATTGAGTGAAAATATCATGCTTCTGAGGATAAGTTCCTTTTGAAAATTCCATTTATATATATAGGGCAAAAAATGTTGTGTTTGGATTCTGTAATGACTTTCAAGTAAAACATTATGTGCTAACAATGCCATGTACAGGGAAATGTGTGTTTGAATTCTGCATGGCTTCAAGTAAAACATTATGTGCTAACAATGTAATGTGAAGGGAAATGTGTTTGAATATTGCATGGCTTCAAGTAAAACATTATGTGCTAACAATTTCATGTACAGGGAAATGTGTTTGAATTCTGCATGGCTTCAAGTAAAATATTATGTGCTAACAATGTCATGTGCAGGGAAATGTGTTTGAATTCTGCATGGCTTCAAGTAAAACTTTATGTGCTAACACAATGTCATGTACAGGGAAATGTGTTTGAATTCTGCATGGCTTCAAGTGAAGTAATATGTGCTAACAATGTCATGTACAGGGAAATGTTGTTTTTGGATTCTGCCTGGCTTCAAATAAAACATTATGTGCTAAATATTTCATGTACGGAGAAATGTTGTGTGTATATGCTATGTGAGAAATAAACATCACTAACCAAATCTGGATAATGGAGGAAAGACGACGGGATCTTTTCAGAATCCTGGATCCTAAAACAAAAGTATACTTCAAGACAAGTTTTTTTTTTTAATTTTGAATGTTAAAAAATAGCATAGACACTATTTATATTACACAAGGGGGTATATACGCGTATAGGGGGTATATCGTCTATATAAAGAATAAAGTGCCAGAAAAATTTGAAATTGTTATAACAAAGAATCTAGAACTTGAAATCTGTTTGAAAGCAAATCTGAAATTAACTCTCGAAAAATTTTAAAAAAGAGAATAACATTGAAACAATTAGGTCAAATATCTTTATATCATCAATTTAAATGATGTTCCTAGAATTATTGAAAGGTAAGAAAATGCTCTATTCAAACCATGGATATATATTCTAATTAACGCTTTTTTCATTTCATAAAAAGAATCCTTTTTAAAGAAAATTATTCTGAAGGAGAAGAATAAAAATTCAAATTTCTTCAAATATATTAATCGCCTTAGATATATATACCATAATTAATATACAAATAAATATTATAAAATTTTCAAATATCGTTGTGAAAAATTTACAATAGATTATTATTTTTTTAAAACACACAAAGTTTGGAGCGGGACGTTTCACAAGAGTAACATTCACGCGCCAATTTATAATTTTAACGAATAGTATTTTAATAAAAACAGTTTTAAAATGTATACGTACTCGGGTAAAACCCGGGCGTGCTCGAGTCATTCGGCTAGTATACCATAAAGGAATAAAGAATTCAAGAACATCACGGAAATACGTTTTTTCAATTTAATTATAACGTTCAATATATCAATATGTTCATTTTTCTAAATAATCATCCTCCAGAAATTTAATACAAAAATAAAGAACGATAGTCTTTTTGTAAACATAATTATTCTTATTTTAAAAAAGAGAGAGAGAAAAACCATCGAAAAAAGACTAAAATATTTTCATTACCTCAAATTTTAATTTCTGAAATAATTAAAATTCAAATGAAAGAAAATACAACGTCGTCAACAATAAAAATAATGCCCAAAGTGCCTTTTTTATAAACAAAAGATTTTGATGATGGTTAGGATAGAGAGAGATATGTGAAGGCCATTCCCGGCAGATATGTTCTAGTGACGGTGGAATTTAGAGTGGTTGAAACTATCATATACGACAATCATGAAGATAGAAGCTGCTTGGCCGGCATTCATATTTCTTTTTAAAATAGACACTTCGGTCAGTTAAAATTTTATTTTCTCAAACGTTTCAACAAAAATCTTTTGTCTTTGTCAGGAGAAATAAGAAGAATATCTGAGAAAAATGTATATTTTTAAAAGAAATATGCGACTATATTATATATACACGCATGGAGACAACACTTAAGAAATTGTAAAGTATTTTGGTTGTCTATTTTTTATATTTCCGAAGGAGACAAAGACAATTTTGTTCACTCTTGGTTATTTTATATATCTTCAATAAAGGTCACTGTGTATTAAATATTTTCATAATTATTTTCTGAATCCCAATATACAATGCTACATCGGTGGAAGATGACTTACGTCCATTGCTCCATGTCTACTCTACGGGGACACTCAGGAATTGTAATGTTGGTGAGATTGGAGGAAGTCTTTAGACTGGCGCCGCGGAATGCTCCGAGATTCCAGGTTTGGCGTACATTCCAAGAATACATGGTAGCTCACATCTGGTGATGGTGGGTGGAGAGACAGTCACAATCTGCGATGCCACGGTTCAATTATCAGGAAAGTCTAGTAAGGCATGAATACCAAAACATAAGAAAAGTGATATTTTGATCATGGCAATTACCCTGTATAGGATAATTCTGTAAACACTGTATAGCAAATCCTGATGAGACGTAGTTCCCAACTAAAGCAGAGATTAAGTAGAAACTGGAGAAAAAATATCATATTTTGATATTTCTTTTATTTTCGCGCAGTGTGCCTGCTTATTGGGAAAGTGCCAGAACTGCATATGAGGACTTTCTGAGATTTTCCTGCAGAACTCTCAGGAATTCTTTTTTTTCTATTGCTATCTACAAACTCTATGAAAGTTTTTCTGAAATTATATTGCTACTTTTTTATTGTTCTTTTAATGTCTCTTCAAATTAATAATGATTTCAATTAATCCCTTCTTCAAAACCTTGTCAATGATTCACTAAACAGATAAACATTTTTTAATAATTCTATTAAATCTTTGATATTATAATTTGCCTAATTTTTTGCGAAAATATTTATAATAATTATTTTCAGATGGTGTTTCTGATTATATATTTTGTCTCTCTAAAGACCTGACTATACAATGATAAATTCTATATATATATATATAAGTGAAGGGACTCAGCTCATCATTACTGAACCCCTTCGGCGGCTTCGACAAATTAATCTGCAGACTGGGAGGAGGGTGGATGACCGGTCTAAACCGTTGGTTTTCGTCTGCTCCGGCCCACGATCGCATATTGGCCACTTTTTCTAATAAAATAATGTTTTAATGACTCCCGACAAAATTCTATCTCTACCAACGCGTACAAGTAACCGAACGAGCTTCTAACTTACTTGTAAGGGCAAAATCTGAACTGCCTTTTACCTCTGTAGACATGTGATGGTTTACTTACAGTAAAGGTAGTCGCCAACTTCTATCCACCATGAATATCATGGCCTGTTCCAAGTGTACTAGGGATAATAAAAAGAAAATTCATACTGCTCCACTATTATACTATTATACTTGAATGTTTCTTTCATATACCCTGCATTTATTAAGGATCAAATATGTGAAATAAACTCTGAGAGAAAACTGACAAAAAACATAACAAGACATAGAACAAAACACCATAAAGGAATAACAATACATCCAGATGGCACAAGAGCTTATAAAGCGTGCAACAATTGTCCTGGTGTGGAACTAACACCTGCTCACATATTCTCATGCCCAGCAATGGCCGCAGCCTTGCAGAAAATCGACTTAGACCCAGAGCAGCAGCGTTACACACCCAAGATAGTGGATATTGCTGCTGCTGTGATGGAGATGCATGGAGACATCTGATACTCTTCTTTGGACACGACAACAACAACAACAACATTTTTCAAGGAATACGAGGGTGTTTAGGGAACTTATGGACATAAGCTTATAGGTCTGTAGAGGTGTGCATACATATAACATTACAAATATTCATTTTATAAAATATAATATAAATCAAATATAAATGTGAATTAAAAGAGAAAGAGAGTAGAAGAGGGATGCCTATATTCAAAACAAAGAGAAATGTATTTTTCAAAATTGTGCTTTTTCATTCCATAAAAATATCTCAGGAGGAAAATAATGCTTAGAGATAATAATAAAATAATGACGTTTTGTTTCAAAAAGCGACAAACCCCCAGCAAAAGAGACTATAATATTCTCACCGTCAAACATACATCTCTGAAATAACTAAAATTCACATGGCTGAAATTAAAACATCTTATAAACTGTAAATAATGCCCAGAATACCTTTTGAAAAAATAGTTTTTGAATAGCGGTTAGAACAAGATATATATAAATATAATATATAATATATAGGTGTGTGAAGACAATTCCCGACAGACATGTTCTAGTGGCTGCTGTGATTGAGGACAACTCACGTCCATTGCTCCATGTCCAATAATCGGGGAGACCCAGGAATTGTAATGTTGGTGAGCTTGGAGGAAGTCTCCAGTCTGGTGTCGTGGACATCTCGGAATGTCTCCAGGTTTGGCGTCCATTCCAAGAATACATAGTAGCGTGGTGATGGTGGGTGGAGAGACCGTCACAATCTGCGATGCCACGGTGACAATAAGATAAACATACTAGGTGGCCTTGGATGCAAAAACAGAGCAGCAGAGATGTTTAGGTCGGAGGAATGATCCGATATGGGATAGAGGTTGGCGTCTATATCTAATCTTGATGAGACGTATTTCACAGTTGGAACTGATAGTTCTTATGGAATTTGAGGGAAAGTGTGATATTGACTCATATAATAATTTGGCTTCTAATTGTGAAAGTTCCAGAATGGCATTCAGAAGAATTTCTGAAATAAGCCTAAAGGAACCTAATTATTTTTAAATGCCATCTACGACCTATGTAAACTTTCTGGAATTATAGTGCATACTCTTTTACCTATTCAAATTCAATATAACTCTTCATTTTTAAATGTTTCAAAACCCTGTCAATTAGCACACTTAACAGAATACATATCTTTTAATCATTAAAAAATCAAATATAACTTGCAAGAAATTCTATGAAAAAAAGATATTATATTGATGATGCATTAGTGCGCCATCTGTTATGAAAATTCGAAACTATTATAGACGCGTAAAATTCTTTTAGAAATTGTTTAATTTTCAAAAGAATCATACGCCTCTATAATAGTGTCGAATTTTCATTACAAAGATATTACGGACAATAAAAGTATTTTAAACACTATTTAATTGGTATATCTCTCTTTTCAAAACTAAATTTTAAAAATCTCTTGAAATCATGAAATAATAAATTTTTAACACACACACAATTATATATGGAAAATATTCAGGAAGGAAATTGATCCATAGAAGCATAAGGCGCTTCTCCCGTCAAAATAAACGTCAAAAACTGACGCGATCTATAGACCGTCGCCGCAAACCAACGGCCTCGGGTCAGTGTCAGAGCCACAACAACAGCTTTGGCAAATTGAGAAGCGTACACCTAGAGACCGTGGTTTCGGGCTAATGGTCCTCGTCAGTCTAGGGCCGACTTCATTCCATGAGATCCACATGGGATCTAATGGAATCCTCACAATCTACCAAAGAGGTGTTTTGCTTGCAAATTGGCTGGGCCAAATCTATGGCTATAATATAGATGGAAAAATTGCCTCTATGGATCAATTTCCTCCCAGCAATTTTTCCATCTATAATCTAGCTATAGATTTGGCCCAGCCAATTTGCAAGCAAAAAACATCTATGGTAGATTGTGAGGATTCCATTAGATTTCATATGGATCTCATGGAATGAAGTCCGCCCTAGACTGATGAGGGCTATTAGCCCGAAACCATGGTCTCTAGGTGGACGCTTCTCAAAATGCCAAAGCTGGTGTTGTGTCTTTGTCACCGACCCGAGGCCGCTAGTTTGAGGCGACGTTCAATAGATGGCGTCAGTTTTTGACGTTTATTTTGACTGGAAAAGCGCCCTATGCTTCCATGGATCAATTTCCTCCCGGCAATTTTTCCATCTATATTCTAGCCATAGATTTGGCCCTGTCACCTTGCCAGCAAAACACCTTTTTGGTAGATTGTGAGGATTCCATTAGATCCCGTGTGGATCTCATGGAATAAAATCCACCCTGGACTGATTTAAAGACTTCAACAAATAAAGAAGCAATTTTATTTGCCTACACTTATAGAGACAAAACTGAAGGTAGAAATACTTTCAGCATGAATATCGGGATTCAAACAATAACTCTGAAAGATGTTACAGTGACCTTTATTGAAGACACACGAGATAACCAATATACACTCATGGAGACAAAACTGAGAGGAAGAAGTACTTTCAGCATGTATATCGGGATTCAGACAATAACTCTGAGAGATATTGCTGTGACCTTTATTGAAGACACACGAGATAACCAATATACACTAATGGAGACAAACCTAAAGGAAAAAGTACTTTCTGCATGTATATCGGGATTCAGACAATAATTCTGAAAGATATTACAGTGAACTTTATTGAAGACACACGAGATAACCAATATACACTAATGGAGACAAACCTAAAGGAAGAAGTACTTTCAGTATGTATATCGGGATTCAGACAATAATTCTGAAAGATATTACAGTGAACTTTATTGAAGACACCCGAGATAACCAATATACGCTAATGGAGACAAAGCTAAAGGAAGAAGTACTTTCAGCATGTATATCGGGATTCAGACAATAATTCTGAAAGATATTACAGTGAACTTTATTGAAGACACCCGAGATAACCAATATACGCTAATGGAGACAAAGCTAAAGGAAGAAGTACTTTCAGCATGTATATCGGGATTCAGACAATAATTCTGAAAGATATTACAGTAAACTTTATTGAAGACACCCGAGATAACCAATATACGCTAATGGAGACAAAGCTAAAGGAAGAAGTACTTTCAGCATGTATATCGGGATTCAGACAATAATTCTGAAAGATATTACAGTGACCTTTATTGAAGACACACGAGATAACCAATATACACTAATGGAGACAAACCTAAAGGAAGAAGTACTTTCAGCATGTATATCGGGATTCAGACAATAATTCTGAAAGATATTACAGTGACCTTTATTGAAGACACACGAGATAACCAATATACACTAATGGAGACAAACCTAAAGGAAGAAGTACTTTCAGCATGTATATCGGGATTCAGACAATAATTCTGAAAGATATTACAGTGACCTTTATTGAAGACACCCGAGATAACCAATATACGCTAATGGAGACAAAGCTAAAGGAAGAAGTACTTTCAGCATGTATATCGGGATTCAGACAATAATTCTGAAAGATATTACAGTGACCTTTATTGAAGACACCCGAGATAACCAATATACGCTAATGGAGACAAAGCTAAAGGAAGAAGTACTTTCAGCATGTATATCGGGATTCAGACAATAATTCTGAGAGATATTACAGTGAACTTTATTGAAGACACACGAGATAACCAATATACACTAATGGAGACAAACCTAAAGGAAGAAGTACTTTCAGCTTGTATATCGAGATTCGTACAACAATTCTGAAAGATATTACAGTGACCTTTATTGTAGACACACGAGGTAACCAAGTGTGAACAGCCTCTGTCTTCTTTATATTGACAGACGACATGGGCGACAGCGTGGTGCAAGCTGTACCTCAACGAGAAAAAAAATGATGAAAAAAGATTTCAAGAAGCTCCAAAAACCATCTTTTTTATCGTCGAGGTACAGCTTGCACCACGCTAAAGAGAGCCAACAGCCCTAAACGCGTACGTCGTTCGCTTTTCTTGATAAATCAAGAAACGGTATTTTGCCAATTCTGTAATATTCAAAAATAAAGGACCAGTTGATATTTATTCCGATAGATGGCGCAAGTCATTTCTATGTAGATAATACTATAACAGAGTTTTCAGTTGTAAAATTTGAAGCTATATCCTCCAAAGTTACATAGCATTCAACATACCAAAATTTTCGTTATTTTTTGCTTTACATGTACGTTTTATTTTTATTTCTAAATATTAATCAATATATTTATTTTTTAATTTATTTGATTTTACCATCGTAGATATTTTTTGCCTTCGAATGTTACCATAATTATCATCATAAAATTACCTTGTTTTAAAACATTTTTTTTTTGTATTTTTGCTTTTAATTAATTTCTAATATATATTTCGTATTTCTGATTCAATTATTAAATACCTTTATTTTGATCATAATTACTTTACTTGTCTTATAATTGTAAGTTCGAAGCTATTATAGACGCGTATAATTCTTTTAAAAATTAAACAATATCTACTCCTCTCACTGCAATGGAAAAATTAATGGAAAGGCCTGGTGGTGAACTCTCTCAGCGATTTCGCCAGTTCAATCTACCATACCCCAGTTATATTGCATTTTTCAGTTTTCGTTTTATAGTGATACTGATGATAGACTCTTGGAAGGGGTATTTAAGATGAACTATGGACATAAGCCTTGAGGACAGTAGAATTGCATACATTTATAAATACTTTTGAAAATAGAGCAATGCATAAATAAATCTTTAATTGAAAAGGAATATATTGGATTAAAATATCATTTGGTATTGATAAAATAAATTATTTTTTTGTTCCAATATATGAATTTTTAATAATAAAAAATATATATAAATATATAATATGCTTCGAGCCATCGCTCTTCCGCAAATATCAAATGGGAGAGTTACCACTGATGAGCCAGGCCCTCCCATTAATTTTTACATTGCAGTAAGGGCAGTAGAAATTGTTCAATTTTTAAAAATATCATACGCGTCTATAATAGTTTCGAATTTTCATAACAAATAACGCGCTAATGCATCATAATATAATTTAAGTATAGTTTTGTTAGAGTTTTTCATTTAGAATTTTTTCCACATTTGGAAAAGTTGTATTTTTTCAGTATATATTCTGGTATTCTTTTTAACAGTATCTTCTTTGAAGTTATCCTCTTTGTAGTATCTTTGTTAATGTCTTTGGCATCTTTTTTTCTCATAAATAGGCTGATGTTGTATTTATTGATTACTTTATTATAATTGTAAGTATAGCTTTGTTACATTTTTACATTTTGATTGTTTTCACCTTCAGAAAAGTTGCATTTTTCAGCAGAGTCAGTATATATTTTTCAGCTTCATTTTTGTGTTTAGTTTTCTTTTTTTGCAGTATATTCTTTTAATGTATCCTCTTTGCAGTATCTTTCCAAATCTCTTTGGTATTTTTTCCTTCATATATAGGATGATGCTGTATTTGTCAGTATAATCAATTGTTGATTACTTTAATTGTAAGATGCTTTTCCACCACATTATTTGGGATTATTTTTTATGCCTGTTATGGCATTCTATTTTATAGTTTTGCTCTGCTTTTTTGGTTCTTATTTTACCTTTTTTTTTCCAGCGGATTCTGTGTCATGCCTCGAAGAGGCCGTAGAAGACATACTCTTCAAACCGCTAGGCGTGCTTATATGATTCGCCGCTGGAACAACCCCCCTAATCCTATTTCTACTGTTCTCATCGTAATATATTATTGGGGGCCTGAATATATGCCCAGCCCTGCATTTCCTTTGGGAAACTGTTGGTAGCTCATTAGAGATTAATGAAAAAGTATTGAATTGCCTATCAAACAGGAGTCAGTGTTTTCTCAATGTTGACAGAGTCGAGTGTAAGAATGTGGAGGAGCAAAATACTCGTAACTACACTCTACTGAATTTCTCAATAGCCTTACTCCCACAGGTATGCGTCCACACCGGTTAAACCTTAAGGTTGGTACTATTGTTATGCTTCTGAGAAATTTGAATACTAAGTGCAATGGCACACTTATGGTGGTCCAGCGCATGTGCTCTCGTGTTTGAAAGAAGTAGTACTTTCAGCATGTATATCGGGATTCAGACAATAATTCTGAAAAATATTACAGTGACCTTTATTGAAGACACACGAGATAACCAAGTGTGAACAGCCTCTGTCTTTTTATATAGACAGACGACAAGGGCGACTGCGTGGTGCAAGCTGTACCTCAACGACCAAAAATAATTGATGGAAAAAAGATTTCAGGATGCCCCAAACACCATTTTTGGTCGTTGAGGTACAGCTTTCACCACGCTAAAGAGGGCCAACAGCCCGAAACGCGTATGTGGTTAGCTTTTCTTGTTTAATCAAGAAATGGTATTTTTTTCAATTTAAAAATAGTCGAATTATCGATAATGTCAAATTACAGTTTGTTATATGATAGGCCGTAGGTCGGGACATCACAACATGTTTGAATTATTGTGTGTCGAATTAACGAGGTTATTCTGTATATATAAATCTAGAAATGTAGTTTTTTAATGTGTTCCTTTAAATTAATTTATTCATTTTATATGTCGTTTTATCTGCAATATATTTCATTTTTATTTTATTTCAACACACAAAACGCGATATCCCGGCGAGGGATAAATGGTCGATTTGCATTTTTTAAACAGAAACAGTTATAAACATATTATACAAGAAAAAGTAATTGAAAATAAAAAAAGAGAAACAATAATATACAGGGTGTACCAGGTAAATTGGGAATTTCAACAATGGTATTTTAACTGAAATTTTTTGCAAGTAAAAATTGAAATATCCGAATGAAATTTGACACAGTAGTAGATAAAAGGATATAGTTTTTATTTATTCAATGTAGTTTCCATTATTAGCTACAACAGTCTCGAGGCGAGTGCGGAATGAAGCACAGGCCTTGGCGACGATGACCTTGTCCATTTGGGTCATCACCGTGTGAACTGCTTTCTTGACAGACTGGATGGTGGTATGAGGAGCTTTGTTGACATCTCTCTCAACAACGCCCCATACATAGTAGTCGAGGGGATTGCAATCTGGAGAATTAGGGGGCCAAATATCAGGACCCCAGTGACTAGGGACGTTAAGTGTCAGCCACGATTGTGTCTTTTTTGCCTTATGAGCTGGAGCTGAGTCCTGTTGGAAGACATACTTCCTTCCTGCGGCCACCATGTCCATCCAAGGCTTCACAACGGTCTCCAGAACATTGATGTAGGTGTCAGCGTTCATCCTAAGGCCCTTCTCAAAGAAATGGGGAGGCATGACATCACCTTCACTGCTGATAACGCCAAGGACCATTACGGAGGCAGGAAATTTCGTGTGCATCACGACAGGTATCTCTGAGGGGTCTTTACAGATCCAGCGATCATTCCTGGGATTTACCTTTTGGTCCACGTCAAAGTTCTTTTCGTCAGAGAAGAACCTTAGCATGCCAAAAGAGTCGTGTTTCAGGTTGTTGAGGAGGGCAGCAGCCTTTCCTTTTCTGTTATTCTTCATATTCTCAGTCAGCAACTGACCTTTCCGAAGGGCATAAGACTTGAGACCAAGGTCCTCATGGATAGTTCTGACAATTGTCATAGAGCCAACGTCCATTTCCTTGGCTATGGCCCTCATGCTCTTCCCAGGGTTTCCATCAATCTTCTCCTTGACATTTTTGACAAATTCTTCGCCTCTTACCCTGTCCGATCGACGCGAGTGCTTTTTCCTTGTAGCTATCCCCTCTTTGTTACTGTCGGCCTCATCAAACTGCTTCTTGACACGATAAATAGTGGTTTTGGGCAACTTAAGAAAATCCACTATCTCTTTGGGGCTCCTTCCGGCGCGCAGAGCAACGATGATGGCAGCTCGATTTTCAAATTCTCGGTTACTCTTCATCACTACACTGCGCACACATGTACTGTTGCATTTTACATGAATATGGCTACGTAATGAAAAAAAAACAAGTTTTTAATCTCAAGTAGTTTTTGTTTTATGGACTGTCAAAGTTAGTCCCAATTTACCTGGTACACCCTGTATATTAGGAACCTGAACTCTTTAGGTTAGAAAGATAATCATAAATATATTTACAAAAATAGCTAAATCTATGATAATTCTCTCTGCTATTTACAAATTGATATAGATCTACAACAATATTTACTGCCTGTTGTCTAGCGGTAAAGAAAAGTGGGCATTCCAGCAGTAGGTGCCTCGAATTCTGGAATTCGTTTCCACAATGGCAGCTAGAGTTTTCAATCACTTCAATTTTTGATAAATATCCCTTAAAATTTCCATGGTTCGTTGTAAACTGGGTATTATAAAAATTGGAACAGAAAAATGTTGGAATTCCAAACGGGAAAAAGCTTTGGGATGTTTTATTTGTTTTTAGAAATAATTCAAACATTTTTGCATTTACAAATGATCTAATTATACTTGAAGAATGTTGTCTAAAAGCATTTTGACCATCTCTATCGAAAGATTAACCTATTCATATCTAATATATTAATTACTCATATTCAATATAATCTGTAAGAAGGAAGATGTTCGCAAGACACAGTTGGAAGATGTAGGTTTGTAGACTCGAATCGCCCAAAGAAGAATATAATTGTGTTGTTCGCAATTTTATTTACTGATTTATTTTCTTTCATTTTCACTTTAAATATATTTAATTAAACTTCTTACCAATGCCTATAGTTTCTCACTGAAAGGACTTTTTGTATTATTTGTTCGCTAATAAACTATTCATTATCAATCATTTAGAGTTTTTGGTCTTCTCTTTATTTCCCTATTCATCCACTTCTTTATACATTAATTCTCTACATTTTTGCACTGTGCTGTCTAATCTGTTGTTAATTATAAGGTCTGTTATGGATGATATGATTCCATTCTCATTTTGATATTGAAATATATAAGATCTGCCCGAATGTATATACTTTGATTAGAAAGTATTTTCACACACACCCTTATACTTGAAATGCTGCTTCTAGGAAATCATATTACACTCATTGCAATTTTTAAGCCACTATCTATATTCTTAATGTCTCTGCGGGTCTTTTGGGTGAACCAAGGCAATGCCCGGGTCACTTGGCATATAACATGTTTGTCACATAATATGTATGGATTGTGCAATGGCTTCAAGTAAAACTTCCACGTACAGAGAAATGTTGTGTGTGTATGCGATGAGAGCAATAAACATCACTAACCGATTCTAGATAATGGAGGAAAGAGGACGGGGATATCCAGAGTCTTGGTTCCTAGAACAAAAAGCTTCTTACCTCAAGACAAGTTTCTTTTAAGATTTAATAGTAAAACATATTCCCATATACGACTAAATATTATATATATATATGTAAATCACCAAGGAAATTAGAAATTGATACAATAAAGCTTCTGGACCTCGAGGTCTGTTTATAAAGCAAAATAAATTAAATCTCGAAAAATTCGAAGAAATAAAATAACTTTGAATAACTTAGGTTTGAAATATTTCTAACATTGATTAAAATGCTGTTCCTCAAAGTATTGGATTCAATTCTTTCCGAGAAATAAATTCTCTGTTAAACATTTTAACCCAGACTAGAAATACACTCATAATATGAATATTTATTGTTTAAGAAACCAACCTTTTTTATTTTTAATTTTGTTTTAGGTTTGTTTATTAAGTTGAGATTCTGAAATGTATTTAGGCGCAAGCTGGGATATCGCGTCCGATATGTCAAACAAATAAATTTAGAGTGAATTGAAAGGAAGAAGAATGCTATGTTCAAACCATGGATGCATTTTCAATCTCGCGCTATTTTTATTTCATAAAGATTCCTTCTGAAAATGCATGCTGAAATATAAAATAATTAAATAATTAATATTTAAAAATAAATTTTAAAATACGAATATATGTTAGCTTCTTAAAACACATTTCTGAAATAATACAAATTTAAATGGCTGAAAATACAACGTCATCAACTGTGAAAATATGTAAATTAAACTAAATTACTCTCCTAGTTGAAACTGTGGCACTCGACAATTCTGAGCGATATCGAATCTAAATATTATTATTCAATGTTATAAATTCTACAATGTTATAAATACATTTCAATCCCTGTATTTGAGCGAGGTACACCTCGACCCGCTTTTTAGATTACATAATGGATTTGTAACTTCCTGTTTGGGTTATTTATTGAATCATACAATTTCAATAGGTTTTAATGAACAGGGACAATAAGATTTTCTATAATTTTTATATACAGGGTCCATTATAAAAGTAATGAGCATAATGTTATTGTGACGCGACGATAGATAGCAGCACGGTAAAACCGTGGGAAATGTGCTGGAGGGATATGCCCTTTCAATCCATGCAGCCGTCAGTTGAGTTCGAGCAGTGTGAGGGGAGATACATGCCTCAGCTTAAAGTGTGTTTTCAACTTTTGTAACAAAGCGCGATGAAGCGTTCGCTTGAACAACGATACGCCATAAAGTTTTGCGTGAGGCTTGGAAAAAATACAACCGAAACATTCCAGATGCTGCAAAAAGCCTTCAAGGACGATTGCATTTCAAGATCACAGTCTGGGAAGTGACACAAGGCGTTCAAAGAGGGCCGGAAGGAGGTCGCCGACGAACCCCGTTCAGGACGCCCAACAACGGCCAGAACTGACGAGAACGTGGATCGTGTGCTCGAAGTTTTGCGTACCGACCGTCGATTAAGCATCTAGCAAATTCCTGACACATTACACATGTCCACATTTGTGGTACACGGGATAGTGACCGAGGATCTGCAAATGCGTAAGGTCTGTGCGAAATTTGTGCCGAAAGTGTTGACGCAAGACCAGAAAGAACTTAGAGTTTCTCTCTCGCGCTGTCAATAATTGTTGGATTTGATTCAAAATGAACCGGGCTTTCTGAACTCTGTAGTAACCGGAGACGAATCCTGGATGTTTGAATACGACCAAGAGTCGAAAAGGCAGAGCTCTGCATGGAACAAAAATCATCCCCACGCCCCAAGAAAGCGCGAATGAGCAAGTCGCGCATCAAAACGATGATCATTGTCTTCTTTGACATCCGAGGAATAGTCCATTGTGAGTTTGTACCGCAGGGACAAACTGTAAACTCAGCCTTTTACCTGGAGGTGCTCAGGAGATTGAAACGCCGGATCGCACGCGTGAGGACTGACATTAAAGACACGGTCAAGCTCTACCATGACAATGCCACCAGTCACACAGCCTTCATCATTACCAATTTCCTGGCCCGGAGCAACACCCCGGTGATCCCTCACCCCCTTACAGTCCCGACTTAGCTCCATGTGACTTCTTTTTGCTTCCACGACTCAAGAGAAAGATGAAAGGAAAACATTGAGAAACCGTGGAAAACATCCAACACCATGTTACAACGTTCCTGAGAAGCATTCCTGTCGAGGAGTTTCAGGGTGCCTTTCAGGCGTGGCAAACGCGTCTCCGCAAGTGTATTGATGCAGGAGGAATGTATTTTGAAGAATATTGAACATTTGCACAAATTACGATCAATAAATGTAATTTGCCAGTAAATGCTCATTACTTTCATAATGGACCCTGTATATATATAAGATGGAGCAATCTATAATATTATCTATAATATATAACGCGGCTTGTGATTGTAAAACGACATTTCAAAATTATACCGCATGTGTTTCTTTTCAACGAAAAATCAAATTTTATTATATGGAGAAATAACGATTATTTCTCCTTATAATAAAATTTGATTTTTCGTTGAAAAGAAACACATGCGGTATAATTTTGAAATGTCGTTCTATAATATTATCTATAATTAAGTAATTAAAAATATTGTGTGTGGATACAAATTAAACATATTTATTTATCCAATATTTCAAGAGGACTATTCGCCTCTCTTTTAACCTTGATAAAAAGGCGACTAAACCTTTGAAATATTGGTGAAATAAATATGTTTTAATTTAAATCCTATATAAATGTTAATTACTTATATATATCGTTTAAGTGTTATTATAACTTCTGGGATAAATGATGTTCTAAAAAGTGTTAATAAATTTTGCAAAGTTGGTTTCTGTCTAAAATCAATATTTTGTTTGTTTATGGCTGACGCAGGTTGAAAATTAGCGCGCGTTTTCACGTTGTGTTATATGAGGCTTAGTGAATTCCGAGATCATCGTTTTATTTTTCTAGGAGATAAATTTCCTGTTGTCCATCAAGTTATAATTGCCAAGTTCTATTTGATTTGAATTATTCCGCGGTTCTTTCTGAGCGGGATAATCTACTATGATCATTTTTATATATGTATTCAATTATTATATTTTGATCGCTCTTTCTTTTAAGAATTTAATCTATCGCCTTCATTTTTCTTCTATCATAAGTTTTGATTAAAATGTATCATTTTAAATTCAATAGGGTTCTTTTGACAGCTTTAAAGTCTGGAAGCAATAATTTGATTGACCTCATGGCTCTAACTTCACAAAAATTATTTGTCTTCACAAATAAAGCGATCTCATATCTAGAGTTCGAGGCTTTAGTTCTCATGGGACAAGAGAGCGCGCAGTTACCTAAATAATTTTCCATTAATGAGAAATTCTCTTGAATTCCGGTGGATGGAATGTTCCGAGTCTTCTTGAAAAGGACAGACATTTCAAAATATTGAAATATTTTTAGAAATGATATTATTTTGATATATATAGCGTTTTTCATGATTATTATGGGAATTTTTATTTGAAATAGTTTATTAAACATCATTGTTATATATATGGGGTGCCATTTTGAATTAGCTTCAATAATTTCTTTGATAATATGAAATTTGTTTCATAAAATGTGTTATGTACTTTTATTTTAGCGTATATCTAGGTACCTATAGATACTGTAGATCTACCTACCTCCAGTGAGAGAAAACTTGGTATGAAGATAGAGAATCCTGTTGAGTGATATGTATGGTAGTCTTAAAGGTATAAATAATAGTCATTTATTTTTCTCCATAATTACCTTCAAGATTCCACACTCTGGCCAACGGTATTCAATCAGTCCGGTTCTATGTCGTGGTTTTGATTTGAGTCTGCTAGAGTACTGAGACTGGTGTTGTGGTTTTGACTTAAATCTGCTAGAGTACTGAGACTGGTGTTATGGCTTTGACTTAAGTCTGCTAGAGTACTGAGACTGGTGTTGTGGCTTTGACTTAAGTCTGCTAGAGTACTGAGACTGGTGTTGTGGCTTTGACTCAGTCTGCTAGAGTACTGAGACTGGTGTTGTGGCTTTGACTTAAGTCTACTAGAGTACTGAGACTGGGGTTGTGGCTTTGACTCAGTCTGCTAGAGTACTGAGACTGGTGTTGTGGCTTTGACTTAAGTCTGCTAGAGTACTGAGACTGGTGTTGTGGCTTCGACTTAAGTCTGCTAGAGTACTGAGACTGGTGTTGTGGCTTTGACTTAAGTCTGCTAGAGTACTGAGACTGGTGTTGTAGCTTTGACTTAAGTCTGCTAGAGTACTGAGACTGGTGTTGTGGCTTTGACTTAAGTCTGCTAGAGAAATGAGACTGTCAAGAGAAGGTTCGGAGTTTTTGCGGCCTTTCTTTCAAATGGTCTTCTATATTCAATGTAATTCCAGGACGACGATTCTACCATGTCTTCAGATAACATCTCTAGTACCTTATAATATTTCTCTGAGACAACACTGTTTCGAGCATTTAAGGTTTAAATTTACTTTTTTTCGTAATTGGCTCCTACCTCGCCAACATCTTATTCTAATAAAAGTTTTTAATAAAGTTGCTTCCCTGTCTCTCTGTCTGTCAACAAATCTTGTATTCAAATTTTAATATACTTCTAGAGCACGTAGCAATCTGAAATTTGGTACACCTTTCAGAACCCGATGACTATGCAAGTTGATAAATTTTCGGCAACAAGGGTGGCCGGATATGGACAAATTCCCAAATTGCATTTCAAATTTTGTAAATTAATTTTAATAATTTCCAAATCACATAGAAATATAGCACTCACTCAGACCATTGAACACTGCAAGTGTACATTGACCAATTAGATGAATCTGAGTGAAAATAAAAGCAGTGGGGAACGATCATGAATTTCGAACCTAATGTGATTCAATATGTAGCAACTGATTAGCGATTTTCATAAATGTTTGCTATATTTTCACCTCATCTCTAAATATGATCGTCCCCCGCCGCTTTTATTTTCATTCAGATACATACTAATTGCTCAATGACAGAAGATAAAACATTTTTTTTTTCATTTTGGTGCATTTAATTAAAATCTTTTTGTAATGTATTTTTATTTATTAATTATTCTTATCAAAATTCGAAACTATTTTAAACGCGTAAGATTATTTTTGAAATTAAACAATTTCTTAATATCGAAAAGAATCTTACGCGTTTAAAATAGTTTCTAATTTTGATAACAGATGGCGCGCTAGTGTATCAAATTATTCTTATGTTAATTTCCTTCCTATATTGTTTGTTATATTTTGTTACAATTCCATCCCATCTTAATACTATCGGCATTACTTTTACAGGTATTTTTTTCGGTTTGAGCCATTTCCTTCGCCAGTAGCTGGTATTTTATTTTTTCTGCTAGCTACGTGGTTTGGATATTGTCTTAGGATGTAACGTGTGGATGTGTTATGTATTTTTTTTGTCGTAAACTATTATATCAAGTTTGTTAGGTCTGATATTGATATCACTTATCATAGGCAAGTCCGTTATTATCTTAGTATATGCATTTTTAATTTTGGTCGTGATTTTGTGGAGATTTATTTTGTTGTTCTCAGTGGAATTATATTTTCTCTGCCAAATTGGAATGGATGCATCGCACTAATCCATTTTGCCTCTCTGTAGTCGTAAGGAAGCAATTTTCCACAGTTTGTAGCAAGGTGGTCCACCGTCTTATGTGCCGTTTCACAGTAAGGGCATTTCAGGTTTTTAACTTTCGGGAACACATTTCTATCTTGTGTGAACATATAGAAAACTTAATTTTGCGGGGTGTTATTTCCTGTTTTGAGTCATTTTGAGGATTCTGTTATGTCCAATAGCGGTTGGTCTTCATTTTAGAAGAATGCTCTGTGCATCTTTTTCTCGTTAATGATTACTCTTATATTTTCCATTTGCTTTTCTTTCAGAGTCTTTTTTGTGATGTTTTTGTTTTCTATTTTATATTTGTTTTATATTATTAATTGAATGTGTGTGAGATTTGTATTTTCGCCCTGTTCACACGCTTTAATAGCCTCCTTTCCTTTTGTGGTCTCCTCCGAAATTTATATTTGTAGAGGTTTAGCAGAATTCGTTCGTTTTTTTTTTTTTGACAGAGTTCACCAATCCACTTCCCAATTCTTCGCGTTAGAGATACAATCTCTCTTTATTTGATGGCTTAAGATGGATTTTATATTTGCTCAGCTTTGTTCTCTCCTTTTGGTTCATCATTTCTAGTTCTCGCTCACTAAACTCCACGATTCCAACGTAGTAGTTTATGAGCGAGAAAGAATACTCGTTGAAATCAGCGAAGAGGTTCTTAGCGTTCAGCTTGGTTTCTGCTAAAAATTCCATTCTGGCGACTATTTCTCTTTTCATTCTTTCTTTGTTTTCTGGAACGACTGCGCTTGTGTTATCCTCTAGGACACCTAAATATTTATGTTTTTTTCCTGTCAGTGTCGAAATTCCTGAATTCCTGCTGAGTTTGTCGCTGTTTTTGTCGGGTTGATTTTGAAGCCTATTTTATTTAAAAGCTGAGTTTTCTTGTTCGCGCTAATAGCTCAAGATCCTTATCGCTATGGGCAAATGATTCTACGTCGTCAATAAACAATAAATGTCTTTTTTATTTTATTATTTTCTTTCTACCACTCTCATCTCCACTTGGGGACTGTCTTCTTTTTTGAGCTCCATTGTTATAAGCTCGAGGCACATGACGAAGAATAGTGGTGATAGCCCATCTCCTTGCAATATTCCTCTTTATATTTTAACTATTTTGAGGAACTGCTTCCCATAGTACAAATGTGCTTGTCATTTTTCTAGGACAATTTTTGCGAATTGTTGAACTTCTTTTGGAACTCTTGATGTTTCCAATATCTTAAGCAATTATTTGTGGTCGAAGCTGTCAAAAGCTTTCGCTATGTCAATCCAATGGTTTTTAGTTTATTTGCGTGTTACTTGCATATAGCCTTGTTTAAAAATACCTTTTCCTTGGCGCCTTGAGTTCGCTGCGTCGTTCCTATCTGATTGATAGACAGATATCGCTCTATGTATTTGTTCAGCTTTCTAGATAATATCCGCGTGATTAATTTGTACATGTTGCTCATGCAACTTATGGAGCGGTAGTTGCTGTTCTCTCCTTCTTTAGGAAACAAGAAGAATTTTGCAGATAACATTCAGTCTGGAATTTTTCAGGATTCCTTATAGCTTGAATAAAAAGGCTTTATATAGATCTTCGTGTAGCAGTGTTATAATTTTTTTAAAAGAAATTATTAATTTTATCTATACCGCCTGTTTTCCAAATTGGAAATTTTTGTTATGTTTCCTCGAATTATTATTAACTTATTTATATTTGTTTTTTATTTTAGAGTTATTTCTATTTGCTCGATAGGTTTGTCTGTTTTCTATATTCTGGATGAGGTATTCCGGAATGTCAAGGTCTTGATTCTTTGTCAAGTTTTGAACCAGAAATTTGTTAATTCTTTTTCATTAATGGGGCTTCGTTTTCTTTTTGTGGCTTCAACCTTCTGTAAATGCTCCTCTATTCAGTTAAAATATAAAATTTGCCTTATTAAATTCACTTTTTTCTGATGCCTATATTATTTTCTGTATTATTTTTATTTCTTGGTTTAGTTTTGATGAACTATTTTTAAATCCGATATTTTCCTGGGGTCGTTTCTATATTTCTTGGCTACTTGTTTTACCATGTTGTTTTTTCTGTTCATTTTTACAGATTCTGTTCGTTTTTTTTTTTTAGTATTTTCATCATATTTTCTTTATTTTGGATTGATTTGTTAAATGAATATATATTTCCAGTCTTCCGCTTTTTGCGCGACTGTTTTGTTAACTCTTCATATGCCATTTGCGCTGCATAAATTATTTTGCTGATTTTTCCAAGTTTAGATTCCCCATTAGATTTTTTAAATAATGGTAATTTCCTCAAGAATATGCCTCTTATATTTAACATATGGGATTTAAACGTCGTTGTCCACTCATTAACTGGATTGTTCGAGCATTCTTCTGTCGCTTTCTTCATTGCCCTTGTTACTCTCAGTCGCAATTATAATTTTACTGGATTATTGCTCTTGTGATTTTGCCTCTTCACGTTTCTTTTCCCTTACCTGGTTGGCTTACTAGTTCTAATGGATCCCTAGCTCCACTCTCGTTTGTTCTCTCAGCTTCCTCTTGGTTTATTTGGTTATAACTTGTGTCGTTAGTAATATCACTATTGCAGTTTCTACTATCACTTGTTTTCTCCCCATTGTTTAGAACATTTGAGGTGCTTACTATTTCGTCTTCTCCCTGACTTTGGCTTACAGTAGGTATAGATCTGTTGGATGTCCCTCTGTATTCATTAACGATATCTGTGTATTTTTTGTCTTTGATAAGTTTGTAAACCTTTATTCTTAGAGAACCAAGGTTTATTGCGCCTCCAAATAGGCTTTTTCGGTACTCTTCTTGTATTTTAGGCCAATAATATCTTCCTATCTATTTATTATACGAATAATTGGCCATTAAAACATGGTATTCTAGTTCTACTTAAAAGGCCGCACCAAGCAGACTGATCACAATGCACTGTGGCAATAAACCAAGCAAGCACTAAGCCACCAGAGCTGTAACACAATAATTTATTCTTGCCCTTTCCTTTCTATAGACATATTTATAAAATGATTGGATAAGAAATATATTCTCACTTCTCTCTATATCTTCATCTGAGAGACTGGCTGGAGTGACCACTTTGCTTCCAAGTTAATGTAGGATTCAAGTTGATATTTTTTGAAGGTTTTATTTCAGTCATCCACAATGTGATTAGAAGAAAAATGGAAATAAATTTCACACACACAAATCCTACACACTTGAACAAAAAAAAATCGATAAAATGTATAATAATAGTGTATATTTTTGCTCACACACACACACACACACACACACACACATGATTTATATATAAAATTATTTGCATAAATATCGTTTGATTGATATTTTTCTCTAATTTTGTAGAACCATGAAATTTCTAATTGTAATTGAAGAGAATTGTTACAAATTAAAAAAATGCAAACTTAACTAGAGGGTGAGTGCGACACCTATTTAGAAATCTCTAACTTGGTGGAAGTTTGTTAGTCAATATTAAAAAATATTTCAACAAATTTCGAACGTTGTTTTTATTTGAATTTGAGAATAAGGACAAGCATAGGCATGGGAAGACTCTTTACTTTGAATAGGGACCTGCATCGCCATGGTTGGGGCTCTTAGAACAGAATCGGGACTTGTATCATCATGACATTTAGTTTAATAAAATGTTATTTATGGGGCGCCATTTTGAATTAGCTTCAATTATGATTTGAAAATATGTTTTTTTTTAAGTGGTTAGGTAATCATCCTTTATAGTGGATCTAGGAACCTATAGCTACTGTAGAATTACCTACCTTCTGTGAGAAACGACTAGGAATAAAGATAGGCTCCTTGTCTCTTCTTTGGAGTGATACTTAAAGTAGTATTTGAGAGTAAAAATAATGGTTATTTATTTATATCCATAATTACCTTAGAGATTCCACACGTTGGCCAACGATATTCAATCAATCCGGTTCTCTAAAGTTATCAATAGAGGGTGTCAAAATTTTTCACAGCAGAGATGACGCCAAAAACAATGACTCCGAACCATTCTTTAAGGTTGACTAAAGATGGTAGTTTCTAGGTGATAAGTCTGGTGAGTAGGTTGGATGTGTTGCAACAATTTGTGGAGTGTAGTCATTGCGACCATGGACTTGTATACATTGTCTTACTGAGGAGTAGCTATTTGCTGACAACTGTTGTTTATATATCCGTATTTCTTCCCTAAGCATTTGCAGTATCTCTGTATAATAGCCCGTTTGAATTGTTATTCTATTGAAGGATAATATAATTTGGGTGTGCAAATATTTTCTTCATACAATCCCAGTACAATATCACATTTGTTCCATTTTTTCACATTGTTTCGCGGTCTCACGCAATTCTGGCCTTAACTACCTGTTTCATGATTTTTCAGGATGCCTTAATGACCAGTTTTTTTTTTTTTTGGTCGTTGAGGTGCAGCTTGCACCACGCTGATGAGTGCCAGCAGCCCGAAACGCCTCGTGGTTAGATTTTCTTGATTAATCAAGAACGGGTATTTGGTCAATTCTGGAATAATTAAAAATCAACGAGAATAGTTGATATTTATTCCGATAGATGGCGCAAGCGATCAGCAACTTTCATTTGCAAGATAAGGAGATTTCTTTTTCATTTTTGAATTGGTTTAATGAATTTAAATTTGGAAAAACCAATCTTGAAGATGAACTTTGCTCAGGTCGACCACCAACAGCAGTGACCCAAGGAAAATTAAGCTGGTAAGATTTTCACTTAAAGAAGATCGAAGAATTACGTATCAGCAGTTAGAGGAAAGTGTGGGCATTGGATCGGCAGCAATCAACACCATCATTAATGATCAATTAAAATACAGAAAACTTGTTAGTAGATGGGTACCTCACAGCTTGATTGAAGACCAAAAACTTTGTCGCTTTAAATAGTAAAATTTCATGTTTAAAAATTTGATGAGGCAAATCAAAGGCTGTTTTAATATTATTACATGTGACGAACTTTGATTAAAAATTTTGATACAGAAACAAAACGGCAATCTACTATTTGGTGCTCTTGAAAATCTCCTCCTCCTAAGAAAGTTCGCAGAGCTCGAAGTGTTGGAAAACAAATGGTCGCTTGTTTTTTTATAAAAAAAGGGTTTCATTGATATTGTGTAGTTAGAAGATCGAAAGACAGTTAATAGTGACTGGTATACAACAAAATGCCTTCCAGTAGTATTTGAGAAAATCAAGCAAAGCAGACTAAGAGTCCAACTTTAAGGAGTCCTTTACCATGACAATGCAAAACCGCTTACTACAGCCCAAACATTAGACTTTTTAGTCAACTCTGGTGTCCATTTAGCCATTCATCCACCATATTCACCAGACATAGCACCTTGAGACTCTTTTATTTCCAAAATTCATTGTTGAAAGGGATAAAATTTGACACTGATGATCAAGCACTGCAAGGCTTTATCAATGCCGTAAATTCCATCTCGAAGATGACTGGTGTAAGTGGTTCTATAATTGGTTTTCACGGATGAAATCATGTATAGGAACTGAAGGATGCATGTATATTTTAATGGTGTATTTCATTTTATAATATATCAATTAATTAATATTGATAGCAAGAACTTTTGGAGTTACCCTTGAATGTGTGACACTAAAGGGTGATATCTTATAAATGGTATTTAGGAAAACTAGGGACTTAAGCTTTTAGAACAATAGAATTAAATATAAATATTTGCATGGAGCAATACTCTTCCAAAAATAATAAAGACAAAGCCAGATAGGTATAAATTAATAAAACGTAATGATGCGCCATCTATATAAAATAAACTAAAGAATTAAAGCACGAATATTTATTTTACACATAAAACAAATTTCTACTGTTACTTTTATATCAGAATTCAAACAATAACTTTGAAATATATTTGATACATAGAGATCTTTATTGAGACATACGAGACAACCAAGTGTGACAAATATTCCTCTGTGTAAAAGACTCTTCAATTCCTTAGATTTTGTCCATTAGTGTATTTTCCTCGCAGTAAGAGAAGACAGTAGAATTTGATTTATTTTACAAAATAAGTTATTCATTATGAACGATAAAAATAAGTTACAATACACCGTGAATTATTTAAATAGAATCAAAGTTTAAATATATAAATATTAATACATACACATCTATTTTTTTATAACAAAAGAGGCATCTAACCCTTTTTATAAATTAATATTATTCTCCCGCAACTTTATATTGTGTACCCATCCATGTAAAGCCAAAAAATATTGGACATACTTTACTTTCTATATAATTCTTATATAAGCTGCGCTGACTTGCATGTTAGAATGAAAATCATTAAAACAATTTTATTTGGTTCATTTATTGATATAATATTTTTTCAAATGTATATATATATATATATATATATATATGTTATATAAAGATATTATTCAATTTTAAAATTATATTCCCAGAGATCAAATTACTCTGTAAAGTCGACCGCCGGAGGTCGCCGCTTTTCCTAAATATTTCCCTAAATTGTTGTTGTTTCCCGTTGGCCGGCTCAACCCTTTTGTAATTACATAGTTTGATCAATAATTTCCAGGAATGATAAATATTTAAAGAAATACAAAAGTATGATATTTTTTGTTTTTATTTCTTTAAATAATCACCGTCACAGTTTATACATTTATTCCATTTTTTTCCTAGATATCAAAACACCTCTGAAAATCCTCCTCATTCAGGCTTTTCAAATTATACTTCGTATTCTCCTTTATTTCAGGTATTGAGTCAAATAGACGTCCTTTTAGGACTTTTTTAATATTAGGGTTAAGGAAATGTTCGTTGGGAGCAAGTTCAGGAGAATAGGGTGGCTGTGGTAATAAAGCAATTCTGTGTTTGGCCAAATAGAGTTGTACAGTGGCCGTATGTGGCCGTGCGTTGTCATGATGCAAGAGACAATTTTTATGATACCATTTTTCATGTCGTTTCTGACGCAAAGCCTCCCTTAATAAACGTCGCAATACATCAAGATAGTAATGTTGATAAATGGTCTTACCCTCGGGCACGAATTCATAGCGCACCAATCCCTTTACATCAAAGAAAGTGATAAGAAGACATTTAAGTTTCGATTTTATCATCCTTGCTGTCTTGAATCTTGGTTCTCAAGGCTCTAGCCACTGGCTTAATTGCCTCTTAGTCTCGGGATCATATCCGTACACCCATGTTTCATCTCCCGTGATAACAATTTTGGGCCAATAGGAATTAGAATTAAACATTTCGACCATGGTTCTGCACGTTTATTTGCGACGATCTTTCTGCTCATTCGTTTAGAGATGTGGGGCAAATTTAGCCAGCGATCGTTTAAGATGCAGATCACCTTTATGATGGTTTGGCATGTTCCAAAAGAGATACCCAAGTCTTCTGATATCTCTCTGATAGTTATTCTAGGGTTTTCTTTGATCGATGACTTTATTTTGAGTGCATTTTCGGGATTTCTTATCGATAAAGGTCTGCCAGTGTGCAGATCATCCTTGACGCTTGTTCGACCAGCTTTAAATCGTGAAAACAATTCAAATGTCCTCGATTGTGATAGGGTATATTTTTCTCTAAAAGCTTGCTTCAACATTTGAAATGATTCGGAAGCTGTTTTCCCTAATTTAAACAAAACTCTTTTCAGACTCGCTGTTTTTCAATACAGAAGTTAGAAAATGTTCTGATATACTCGAGCTTATAAATTCGAAAAAACGCGAGCTCGTAAGTCTATGTGATCAATTTTTTGATAAATGTATTGATATATCTTTTATCTATAATGTCATTTTAAATGTATTTTATTATTTGAATATTTTACGTGATCCAAGCTCCTTCCTGGAAATTATTGATCACATGTTGTTAATTTCCTTATTCTACTCTACTTAAGTCAGGCAGTCCTTTATCAAATTTTGGTTTTATATTTTCCTTAAGCTCAATTAAAGCGGATTCTGATCTAAGCTATTATTATTATTCATACCACGACTGAAAAATATCAAAAAACATATTCATTTGTCAAGAAAATGATCAATAATTCTGTAAATAATATTCAAAAACAGCAGAAAATCATTTTTATATAATATATATATATAGAATGTATAGAAAGAGAAATCGTACGAGAAAAAGATTACTTGAACGATATCTATAAAAATATATTTAGATTTAAAAAGTGAATATCCTATATAGATATATATCACTTTTAAAATATAAAATTATTGGCTCAGATATCGTTCAACTGACCTTTTTTTTCTACATTTGTGCAATCATGAAATTGATAGGTATAAATATTTAAAAAATAATGTTTTTATAAATAAAAAATTCAATTTCAAAACTCAACTAGAGCAAGGCAGTGACACCTATTTGGAAATTTCTAACTTCAAGAAAGTTTGTGTCTCAATTCTCGAAAAATATTTCAACAAATTTCGGACATTGTTTTTATTTAGACTTGAAAACAGTGACAAGCATAGTAAAGGATAGACTCTTGGAACTGAGAATTGGGACTTTTATCATCATGGCAGGGGCTCTTGAAACTGAGAACCGGGACTTTTATCATTATGGCAGGGGCTCTTGGAACTGAGAACAGGGACTTTTATCATCATGGCAGGGGCTCTTGGAACTGAGAATAGGGACTTTTATCCTCATGGTAAGGGCTCTTGGAACTGAGAATAGGGACTTTTATCCTCATGGTAAGGGCTCTTGGAACTGAAAATAGGGACTTTTATCCTCATGGTAAGGGCTCTTGGAACTGAGAATAGGGACTTTTTTCATCATGGCAGGGGCTCTTGAAACTGAGAACCGGGTCTTTTATCAGCATGGCAGGAGTTCTTAGAACTGAGAATGGGGACTTTTATCCTCATGGCAGGGGCTCTTGGAACTGAGAATAGGCACGTTTATCATCATGACAGGCGCTCTTGGAACTGAGAATAAGGACTTTTATAATCATGGTAGGGGCTCTCGGAACTGAGAAGAGGGACTTTTATCACCATAGCAAAGGCTTTTGGAACTGAGAATTGGAGCTTGTACCGTTATGACAGGGGCATTTGGAACTGAAAATAGTACGTGTGTCATCATAACAAGGTTCTCGGAAGGGAGACTAGAGTCTTTTATGTCACGGAAAGGCTCTTGGAATTGATAATAGGGACTTGTATCGTCATGGCAGGAATCTTAGAGTTATGGATGGAGACTTGTAACGTCACGGCAGGTTATTGGGATTGGGATTAGAGATTGATATCGTCATGGCAGGGACTTTTAGGGATTTGGGTATTATATATATATATATATATATTGACATTCTCAAAGGGCTGGATTATGATATTTTAGCGTTGTCTTTTCAGCATCCGAGCTTGGTTCTTGGATTCCAGAAGGGTCTCGAGCCAGGCTATAGGTCTGCTTCTCCCTAGGCACACACCTCAAAGGCCAGCACATCGCCATTCTTACAAAAGATAATTAGATATAGAGTTTCAAATGCTTCTGAAAACTATGTTAAAGCGGCTGTGTTTACATGGTAAGTAATGATAGCAAACTAGGGGCCTGGACGGACTTGGTCTCAAATCACCCAACCAAACTGCTCTAACAAACCTCGAATTCCCGCACGAACTAGCCGAAAGATCAGGCTAGAACGAACGACCAGCCTAGTACACACAAGGCCCAAGCACACCTGGACGCCCAAGCTGAACGGACAACGTTAGAACGAACGCGCGAACTAGGCTAGAACAAACATCCAAGAGCATTGCACGCACTAGAACGCACAGTACGCACTAGACCGCACGACGCCTCCTGGACGAGCGATACGACCTAACACGCATGTACGCGATAGATACGAACAACACCCAAGAACGCCTGAACCAACACTAGGACAGGGCGAACGAACTAACGGGAACGCACAGACAAGAACGCCAAACGTCAAGGACGATAGAATGGAATAAGACTGATTGAACGAACTAGGTGACCAGACGGACCAGAACGAACGAGTCCCTGGAAAACTCGACCAAACTAGTTTGACAAACCTTGAATTCTCGCACGAACTAGCCGAAAGGTCAGGCTAAAGCGAACAACCAGTCTAGTACATGGAAAGCCAAGCACGCCTGGACGCCCCAGCTGAACGGACAACGCTAGAACGAACGCGCGAACTAGGCTAGAACACACATCCAAGAGCATTGCACGCACTAGAACGCACAGTACGCACTAGACCGCACGACGCCTCCTGGACGAGCGATACGACCTAATACGCATGTACGCGATAGATACGAACAACACCCAAGAACGCCTGAACCAACACTAGGACAGGGCGAACGAACTAACGGGAACGCACAGACAAGAACGCCAAACGTCAAGGACGATAGAATGGAATAAGACTGATTGAACGAACTAGGTGACCAGACGGACCAGAAAGAACGAGTCCCTGGAAAACTCGACCAAACTAGTTTCACAAACCTTGAATTCTCGCACGAACTAGCCGAGCAATCAGACTAGAACGAACACCCAGTCTAGTTCATGGAAGGCCAAGCACGCCTGGACGCCCCAGCTGAACGGACAACGCTAGAACGAACGCGCGAACTAGGCTAGAACAAACACCCAAGAGCATTGCACGCACTAGAACGCACAGTACGCACTAGACCGCACGACACCTCCTGGACGAGCGATACGACCTAATACGCATGTACGCGATAGATACGCACAACACCCAAGAACGCCTGGACCAACACTAGGACAGGGCGAGCGAACTAACGGGAACGCACAGACAAGAACACCAAACGTCAAGGACGATCGAATGAACTAGAACTGATTGAACGAACTAGTAGGCTGCAAGGACCAGAGCGAACGAGTCCCTTGAATATCCAACCAAACTGTTTTAACAAAACTTGAATTCCCGCAAGAACCAGCGAACAGTCAGGCTAGAACGAACAACCAGTCTAGTACACGGAAAGCCAAGCACGCCTGTACGCCCCAGCTGAACGGACAACGCTAGAATGAACACGCGAACTAGGCTAGAACAAACATCCAAGAGCATTGCACGCACTAGAACGCACAGTACGCACTAGACCGCACGACGCCTCCTGGACGAGCGATACGACCTGATACGCATGTACGCGATAGATACAAACAACACCCAAGAACGCCTGAACCAACACTAGGACAGGGCGAACGAACTAACGGGAACGCACAGACAAAAACGCCAAACGTCAAGGACGATCAAATGGACTAGGAGTGAATGAACGAACTAGGCGACTGGACGGACAAGAACGAACGAGTCCCCAGAAAACTGTCACACTAGTTCATTTATGAACTAGTGCGAAGGACATACAGAAATCCCTCTTGGAATAGAGAGATAGATTAGGAAGGAACAGAACAAATGCCCCAGAAAACAACAAAACTAGTTTAATAATTTGCTATTAATGAAGGAACTATATTTGCATCCAGAGACCGAAAATTACGAATAACATGATTCAAGACGCAAAATTTACCAAGAAGAAAAACCAAACTATGAAAATCTAAAACTGACATGATCCAAACTAAAATCGATCAAGAAGACAGAAATAACAATGCAGCTATAAATATGAATCTCTTATGGAGACCAAAACTGAACAATGCACCAGGAAATTTGAATCCAATTTGAAGACAGAAACTGAACTATACTACCCGAAACACTGATTACAATATAAATTCTACACTATATATATTATATAATCTGAAAATATTATATAATCTAAAACCTCAAAAATTTCTATATTTTAAAAAATATATATTTTATTTTATTCATTGATTTTTAGGATACACTATTAACTCAGGAAAATATACACCAAATAACACAAATATTGAAGCAATTTTAAAATTAAATAGACCATATAATATTAAAACCTTACAGAGATTTTTAGGCACCATAAATATTTATAATAAATTTATTCCCCATTATGCGCAAATTAGGGCACCTTTGAATGAACTTTTGTTAAAAAATGCTCCTTGGCTATGGAGTGAGAAACATGAACAAGCCTTCCAAACACTTAAAAATTCACTCATATCACAACCTGTACTATATATTTATGACCCATCAAAACCATGTCATTTATTCACAGACGCGTCAAGTCTAGGAGTAGCAGGAGTTCTTAAACAACCAGATGAGCAAGGCATTTTACACCCCATAGGTTATTTTTCAAGAAAACTTCATCCATATGAACAGAATTATACTGCCTCAGAAATTGAAACATTAGCTATCATTAATTCAGTACAAAGATTTCACACATACCTTCACAACATACATTTTACCTTGCACACAGATCACTTACCTTTAAAATGGATCAAAAATGTAAAAAACCCACAAGGTAGATTATTTAGATGGTCCTTAATCCTATCTCAATATAGCTTTGACATAAAACATATTAAAGGATTAAATAATATAGAAGCAGACATGCTGTCAAGAGCACCTGTCTCATTTTACCTAACATATAATGAGTTAAAAGAACACCAATCCACAGAACAAATTAGTAGTTCTAAAATTAAAATTCAAAATGGCCTTTATATGATTAACAAGAAGGGTTTTAAAAGAGCTTATGTACCACAAACACTAAGACACAAATTATTAAGCAAAGTACATACAAAGCATGGACATATTGGAACAACTCAAATGACTAAAATAATTTCTCCACACTATTATTGGCCACATATGACTAGGGATATTGCTAATTACACCAAACATTGTGAAACTTGCCAGTTTAACAAGTCTAGGGATAACAGAATTGTTTATGGACCACTACAACAGATGCCAATATCCATACACCCAAATCACATTTTTTCTCTAGATACATTGGGCGGGTTACATAATTATGGGACAACAAGACACATTATCCATATGATAGTAGATCACCATAGTAGATTCCTTTGGGCTTTTCCAACAAAATCTGTATCAACTGATTCTTATATAACTTGTCTAAGAAATTTATTCCAAATTAATAAACCTGAAATATTAATAACTGATAGAAATGCAGCTTTCCTTAGCAGAAAATTTAAACACTTTTTAGAGAGAAATAATGTTAAGCATCTACTCACCGTGCCCATCATCCAGAAACAAATGCAAAAGTAGAAAGACTAAATTCCACTATCATTAATAGGTTAAGATGTGAATATAATGCTAATTTAAAGATTCCTTGGACAAAATATATTCCTAAAATTACTGAAAGCTATAATGAAACAGTACATACCACAACAGGCTTTACACCTAAATTCTTATACTATGGAATACAACCACAGTATATAGAACATTGCACAGAAACACATACACCAATAGAAAAGGCAAGAAAATTAGCCATTGAAAGAACCATAAAATCCCATGAACACAGCAAACAACTTTATGATATTAAACACCCAGAACCCATTTTTAAAGAAGGAGATCAGGTATTAGTAAAAACCTTTATTTATCCAAACACTGGTAAATTAACACAAAGATATATAGGCCCATTTTCTATTTTAAAACAACTTTCTCCAGTCACATATGAAATTAATAAACCCAATTTACCCCAAAGAAAACAAACAGAAATTATACACTCAAATAAGCTTAAATTATTTTACCCAGAAACAGATTTTTTACTTCACTATAGCACTAACATAGAAAATGACTCAATAGCAAATCAAAATTCTAACACAAAGTTAATAGATATTGATGATAAACCATGTTTTTTACAGGAAGGCCATATTTTGGACATGGACAATGAAGAACAAATATCAGCACCAATTCTTAAGCCTTCACAAATAACTTAATGTCACTCCATATATCTATTAGCGTTTCATTACTCAACCATGTAAAAATAACATTTTCTACTGCTTTTGATAATTTGAAGTGTAACTACCATGTCATAATTACTCAAATTTTAAATACCTTTTTGCTTCATATACATTTTTGATTTATTTCACTCATTAATACTTCTTATATAAACTTTTATTATAATTTCATAATTATATAAATTATTTGTAAACAAACTTTCTTTTGTTTATTTTGAAAAAATGTGCGTATTGATTTTTATTGTTTCATTTTAATTATTTCTAAAGATTTATTGATTTCGTTTAATTAATTATTTTTAATTACCAATTTTATTTTAAAATTTTAATTTTTTATAATCTTTTCACAGGGGGGAAATATTATATAATCTAAAAATATTATATAATCTAAAAATATTATATAATCTAAAACCTCAAAAATTTCTATATTTTAAAAAATATATATTTTATTTTATTCATTGATAATTTTTATTTTTGTTATCATCGTTTTTAGAAATACTTTCAGTTTTAGTTGTATAATTTTGTTGTAAATATGCGTAGTTAACCAATCAATCATTTTAAATCACTAATATAGGATTAACTTATAAATTCTATATAATATGAAAAACTAACTAATGTGTAATATTTCCTCAAGTAATTGAAATAAAAGCTACTTGACGGTAAATCCTTATCTTTTTTTTTATCACGACTGCACCTCAACCCTTTATCTTATCGATCCTTTGTCTTATCAACCCTTTATCTAACAACAACAAATTTATTCATAACATATATATATTGTTAAGATGGCGGTTGAGGCCAGATAATTAGGTCGCTCCAAGCAGGTTAATTTCTTGGGAGAATGTAGATGAGGTTGGGATTTTCTATTACAATGACGGTCTGAAATTTTAGGTGTTGTAAATATAGGTAGATGAAGTGGTATCCACAGTTTGGTCATCATTTTGGCATTGGAAGCAACTCTATCACGTTTCAAATCACGTTTGCGAAGTGGGTTCAAACGTAGCCATGACCAGTAAGGATGGTTGTTGAAGTGCATCAATGTTTGGTTCTTGGTAGCATTAGGCGAAATCGTATCGGCTTGGATGAAAATTTTCTGGGAATCCTGTTTTAGAAATCCCTGCCAGTCAATTTATTCTGTGCGAGATGATTTTTCTTATTGCGGTCGACATTTTTGGACGGGTCAATGGTAAGCTATAACAACGAGGTTTGATTCAAGGTATTTCGTATGGCAGGACGAACCGCTTGTAACAGTTTGAGGCAATTTGGAAGTTTCCATCCCAGTATATCTAAATAGTTTTTGGTTGTGTGTAAAGTATGGCGAATAATTCTGCTTGGAAGACTGAGCATTAATGGTCTAGTTTGAGGTGTCTAAAAAAAACGGCAATATAATTCCAACTCCTTCTGTGGAAAAGATATATATGATGCTAACACTTTCATTCTGTAACGTTGTATCAACTACGGAAAAAGGATGGTAGAGAATTAAGGAAGGGCTTTGGGATGATTCATATAGGCCAGTTTCTAGGTTTTCAAGTGCTAATAGTCACCCTTTATGATACGTTGAGAGAAGGACAGGTTATGAAGAAACAGTTGGTAGCTATATAGATGCATCACATCTTATGCTTGTTTTGGCAAACTGTAGTTAGTGTGAGATTAAAAGTATAGGCGTTGTTTCAAATATTCTGGGAATTCTATTTTTTCAAATCTTATTTATAGGTCAGTCCTTGCATTCTGTGCGAACAGATTTTTCTTATTGCGGGTCAAATTTTTGGAAGGGTCGTGAGATACGACGTTAAGCTAAAACTTGGCTGCTAGGACTGTTATCACTTTTCCCAAAATAATGCTGTGGCCTTTGACCGAGCAGAGTTGCATATTTGGTGTGTACGGTGAAGGCTACAAATTATTTCTGCAACGTGTTTAGATCCAATGAATGTAAATGGCAGGAAGAACAGCTTTTGATAGTTTGATGCAATTCGAAAGTTTCCATCTGAGTAGATCTGGATAGTTTTGATTGCCCATAAAGTATGGCTAAGAATACTGCTTGGAATTAATGGTGAAGTTTGAGGTGCCTAGGTCTTGAAGAAAGGTCGCAAGATAACTCCAGCTCTACTGAGACTTTGAATCGACCAATATATATGGTTGTACCACTTTCATTTTGTGAAATTCTATGTACTTCAGAAAAGAGAATAGGGAATCAAGGAAAGAGCTTGGGAATGACTGTTATAGGCCAATGTCCAAGGTTTCCAAGTACTTGTCAAATTATGAGATGTCGAGAGGAGAGCAGCTTGTGAAGAAACAGCTGGTATCTATGTAGATGGACCACATCTGATGTCTGTTCGGGCAAACTGTCGTTAGTGTTTTCTTCGAGGTTGGCAAGACCTATTTGGGCCGTTTGTCCTAAACACCAGAGTTATGAATAGTGCTTGGGGAACAACCATTTGGTAGTTGTTTTGATCCGAACTGAATGATCTTCGACATTTTACAGCGTAAATAAACCTTTGAAGTATCCACTGGCATTTTAAAGCTCTTTTAAATAATAGACACTTTGGCCAGAAAAGGTATTTCAAAAACTATATATGCCGGCGCGGCGGCTTCTATATTCAACATTTTAAACAATGTTGTCGAAATGTTTGTTGGATTTCCTCTTGGTATCGAAAATAATGCCTGGAATTCAGATGATTCTATTGATAGTAGTGATGTTTCTCTGCTTCCAGCGAATAAATATGCTTGTGTTTTCTGTGGATTTACCACGTTCTTTTCTCTGTTTTCTACACCATTAAGAATATTTGTAGTGGGGGTTTATTTGAACAATGAGAAATTGACGTGGTACCTGTATGATAATAGTAATGATATCTCCCCAGCAGATCCAATTTCCACTTATGTGGTTTGTTAGAGTTAAAAATTTCCTTTGTAATTAGATCTCAGTAAAAAGGGCTTAAATCTTTTGCGACTCTAAATAAAAATAATGTTGCTTTAGAGAGTTTTCTGACCTTCAAATGAAAAGTTGGATCATCTCTTCAGGTTAGTTGACGCCTTTTAAGGTTTCAACAATGGATTGTCTATGAACTGCGTCAATTGTCGAATGATTACAAAACTAATGAGAGGGGTTTTTATCGTTATTATTCAAGTTTTCATCAATTGAATTATTGGTGGTTTTTAGAGCGTTTTCAGCTGAAAAGCGTGTTATAAATCCAAATTGAAATTTGGATAACCATTGTATTGGTCTGTTAACCGTTGTAATAGATCCAGAATGCAGCACTCTCACAAATACTTTGGCTAGGGAGTAGAGTTGGGTAATAGGGAGGAAACTGTCTAAAGGGCGAAATGCAGTACTGTTTGATTGGGTATGAGGACCAAGAGGCAATTTTTTTTGTGTCTGGCTGAGGAAAATACGCAACTGAGAGTCTTTAACGAGAAGTTTTGCCATTAGTGTGTGCAAGGTGCCTCCTTAAGAAAAGGCTGCGTCGATCAGGGCCAGGGGATTTCCCGAGTCCACAACATTGCACGGAGCACTTGAGCGCCAGTGAAATGTCGTTTGGAGGAGATAGTAGGATACGTTGTCGATTGAAGCGGCAGAATCGATGCTCAAGGTGGGCGAAAATGCTGCAAAATTTGATGACAGATTTCTTCAGGTGTGTATAGGTTCCACCATTGTACTTGAGTAATGGCGGTATTCTCTGGGTGGCTTGTTCTTTGGACATAGTTATTTGTATAGGACTCAAAGCCACCTAAGAGATTTATTTTTCAGAGCTTATAAAATAAACTTGCACAATTAGTTGACTTATTTCACATTTTAAAAGGCTAGCTTTAGAGCTCAAAGCTCTTCGAAGGCTTATTTCTCTAGAATTATACCAACAAGCTTGGCAATAATATATATTCATATATTAGAAATTTCTTTAAATATCGTTATCGGTGCAATATTTTTTTTTTTTTTTACCATTTCAATTCAACTTTCAGCTTGTTAGAACATTCACCGGCAGAATTCGAAAAGTTTCTTATATTATGTTAGGTGCCCTGGGATAGCAGTTATAGGTCCAAAACTTCACTTCGGAATTTAGTGAAGGCTTGAATGGTCATTTGAACTTCTTTTCTTGTAGTTGCACCGCAGGCATATGGAAGAGTCGTGGTATTAACCCCGATCAATTGATCAATAAACTCGGGGGCGAAAGGTATTTCAGCATTAAGACTGCATGTAGCAGTGAAGATCTGGAAAATGTCGTGAAGACACTCTCCAACAAGTTGATTCTGCCCAGGATTCATATCTTGATAAAGATAATATTTCTTGAGAATGATGGTTAGGGATGAAATGTGAAGAATATTTCCAGAAGACATGTTCTAGGGGCTGCGGTGGCTAGCAACTAAGGTTACATCGATGAAGAATGACTTACATCCACTGGTCTAATCCACGGGAGCTCCCAGAAATTGTAGGTTGGTGGGCGTGGAAGAATCCTCCAGACCGCGGAATGCCTCGAAGCTCCAGGTTGACCGCTGGCCTCCATTCCAAGAATACATGGACGCGCATATCTGGTGAAGATTGATTCTAAGCTGGAGAGAAATACACAATCTGCGATGCCACGGTTCTAATAAGGTGAAAAAGCTAGGAGGAATTGAATGCCAAGCCAAACCATGACAACAGTGATATTTGGATCAGAGGAAATACCCTGTATAGAATATTCTGTTAACCCTGTATAACTGATCCTGAGGAGACGTAGTTTCCAACTGAAGCAAAGGTCAAGTAGAAACTGGGAAGTTCGTCTGAAAATTTGGGAATTGTACTTTTTACGTAGTGTAGCTTCTATTTTAGAAAGTTACAAAACTGTTCTAAGATTTTCCTGCAGAAATCTAAAGAGCTTAGTGTTATTTTCCAATGTCATTCATAATCTATATGGAGTTTTCTGAGATTAAATTCCACATATACTCTGCCATTGCTTTTCTCTTATTATAATTGCTGTTTTTATATTAAAAATCAAAATACGTCATTTTAATATGCATTCTTCAAAACATTGTCAATGATGCACTATGAGAACCTATATAAAGATATTTAATATCATTAAAAAACACCTTAAAAATCAATTTGTCCCATTTTTTGCGAAAGCTGTTTTAAAAATAAACTATTATAATGCTATTCAATTTATACACCTTTACGCGAGGCTGAATAAAAAAATGATGCATATATCGAAATATCCTATACAGATAATTACTTTTAAATTCCATTTGATTTCATTTCTATCTTTACTCTGATCGCAGAAGAGATAATCCATTTTATGGAGAATTTATCAAATAGAAAATATGTTTTCTCTTTGCCATAATTATCCGCAACTATAGAGAACAATAGACCATCAGAGAAAATTCCAAGTTATATATGAATAAATGCAAATATTTGAAAAAAACAAAATATTTATTATATAATTATTAGAATACATATACCTATTAGCCATGATAAAATACATATTCTAGAGATTCCTGGTGATTTTTTAACAGAGAGAGAGATAAGTTATATTAAAATATTTTATAAATTATTTACTAAACAATTATTTCTTGGTTCAAAAGTCAAAATATTATGAGTATATTAAGGGCCTGTAAGGAAATTGAATTACAAAATATAAACATTGTCATGCCTCCTCTGCCATCGACTTCTATACAAGATACCTCTCAATTATTGAAATATGTTAAGATTCCTCGAAGTTTTACAGGAAGTCAATTATCAATTCTATATATCAAGTATTGAGATGTATCTAAACATTAATGTTAGTGAAGTGCTATAAATTGAATCAATATTATATGTGTGCTATGGATTTTCCAAACATATGAAAAACATTGAGAAACATCAAATAGTAATTAATGAGTTTGATCTTTGATATCGATATTGATTTGGTTGCAATGATTCTTATGAACACTTCAGTTATATTCTTGTGTAAATAAGACCTGCAGAAGTTCAATTATAGTTAAATTTGTGTTTGATTATATACAGAAGGAATCGTTCTCTAATAATATATAATATTTAATTCTGTATGGATATTTAAGTTAAACATTATGTGCTATCAATTCCAAGTACTGGGAAATGTTGTGTTTGGATTCTGTATGGATTCAAGTTAAACATTATGTGCTATCAATTTCACGTACTGGAAAATGTTGTGTTTGGATTCTGTATGGATTCAAGTTAAACATTATGTGCTATCAATTCCACGTACTGGAAAATGTTGTGTTTGGATTCTGTATGGATTCAAGTTAAACATAATGTGCTATCAATTCCACGTACCGGGAAATGTTGTGTTTGGATTCTGTATGGCTTCAAGTTAAGCATTATGTGCTATCAATTTCATGTACTGGGAAATGTTGTGTTTGGATTCTGTATGGATTCAAGTTAAACATTATGTGTTATCAATTCCACGTACTGGGAAATGTGTTTGTATTCTGCATGGCTTGAAGTAAAACATTATGTGCTATCAATTCCACGTACAGGGAAATGTTGTGTTTGAATTCTGCATTGCCTCAAGTTAAACATTAATTGCTATCAATTCCACGTAATGGGAAATTTTGTGTATAGACGATGAGAGAAATAAACATCACTAACCGAATCTATATATTGGAGGGAAAAGAACAGGAATCTCCAGGGACTTGGATCCTAGAACAGAAAACTTACCTCAAGACAAGTTTCTTTCAAGATTTGAAGGTAAAACCTAATATCATATACGACTTTCATGATGATAGAGGCTGCTTGGCCAGCATTCATATTTCTTTTAAAAATAGACACTTCGGTCAGTTAACATTTTATTTTCTCAAACGTTTCAACAAAAATATTTTGCCTTCGTCAGGAGAAATAAATAAAATGCTTTATTTTTATTTATTTTTCCTGACGAAGCCAAAATAATTTTGCTGAAACGTTAAGAAAATAAAACTTTAACTGGCCAAAGTGTCTATTTTTAAAAATAAATATGCGACTTTATTATATATACACTCATGGAGACACAACTTAAGGAAATGTAAATTCTTTTAGTCGTCTGGTTTTTTTTTTGTTTTTGTTTGTTGAAGGAGACAAAGGCAATTTTTTAGTTCACACTTGATTATCTAGTATGTCTTCAATAAAGGTCGATGTGTATCAAATATTCTCATAATTATTTTCTGAATCCTGATATGCAATGCTAAAAGGCACAACTTTCTTAGGTTTTGTCCATTATGAGGTATATAAAATTTCAAATGAATTGATGTCATAAATATTAAGGACCTTGAGCTTTGTTTACAATGCAAGGATAAAATTGAGTTTCGAAAAATTTAAAGAAAGAAAATAACTTTGAATGTATTAGGTTTAAAATATTGATATTTCTATTTAAAATGCTGTTCCTCAAAGTATGGACTCAATTCTTTCCGAGAAATAAATTCGCTGCTGCTACACATTTTAACCTAGACTAAACAATACTGCCATAGTATGAACGTGAATTAAAAGGATAGTGTTGTGTCTCCTCCCAGTAATAGTCAGACACAGTCAAGCATCCGGTTATCTCGAGATACTTCTCCAGGTACACACCACGTGCCGAGATCTACTAGTCAATTCCCCTAATTACACAGTTAATGTCCCATATATACAAATATATATTTACGTGATGATAATGATAAAACATGCAAAATAAATACAGATGTTTAACCATTTACATACACAACACATCTCCCCTCTTAATAGTAGTGCAGCCGGCCTGGTGGTCTTCTGAATCGCTGCGGTCTTGGACTGCGCACAGGGACAGAGACAGCCGCAGCAGCAGTGCCCGGTTCTGGTTCTGTAGTGTCCTCTTGTGCTGAAGACTCCGCTCCTTTCAATTCTTCGTCCACATCCGGGGCTTTTTTCATTTTCTTCTCCTGTCCTCCAAGCCTAAGGTGATCTCTAGAAGTGCCAGGAAGTATAAAGTCTCTTGATGTACCCGGCAATACCAAATCTCTCACTTCAGGAACTTCTTTCTTGATAACTGGCCTTAGTTGATTCATGTGTCTTTTCACATAACGGCCTTCGTCTTCTATAAAGTAATGTCGGCTGCTCAGAAGTTCCATGATCCTGCCCCCTTTCCATTTTGGTCCGTTAGCAAAACCCCGGAAATACACATCAGAGCCGACCGAAAAATGCTCCTGCTTCCTCACGGCATCATGGTACACCTCTCCCACCTTCGCCATTTTTGGAATCAAATTTGAAAATCTTGATCTTAAACTCTTTTCATTAAAAGTTCCGCGGGAGACTATTTTAATACCGTTTGAGGAAAAGCTCTATGTGTGAATAAAAATCGCTGTAGATTGATTTCTATACTGTCCTTTCCTTGGTTCTTTCGTAAAGAGTTTTTGAATTCACGTACATAACGCTCGGCTAAGCCATTAGTACTGGGATTGTACGGACTCGTTTTTGTGTGTCTTATTCCATTCATTGTTGTAAATTCTTCAAATTCACTTGAACAAATTGTCTGCCATTATCGGTTACCAAAATTTCAGGTAATCCAAATTTGGCAAAGATCTCCCTAAGATGTCCTATGATAGTCCTGCTTGTAATGTCCTTTATGATGACAATCTCCAGCCATTTGGTGTACGCGTCTACCAGGACCATAAACATTCGTCCCATAAAGGGACCCGCTAGATCTAAGTGTAGACAGTGCCACGGCTTTTCGGGCCAAGTCCACTCTGAAATAGTAGACGGCGGCATACTTGCAGATTCTTGGCATATTCTACAATCTCTAGCAAACTCTTCTATGTTCTTATCTATGCCTGGCCACCAAAAATACCGTCTAGCAATCATTTTCATTTTCACAATCCCTAAGTGCATCTCATGTAAATCGTCCAAAATTAAGGATCTTAATTTCTGGGGAATTACCACTCTTTCACGCCATTTAGACACCCAAACTCACAACTTAATTCGTCTTTTATCCAATAATAGGGATATAGTAAATTTTCCTGCGATACCTTTGTATTTGCCAATTATTTCCCCTACCATTTCTCAACACAATTGATAGTAATCTATCCCGGCGTGTCTCAACTGGCACATCCTGGAATGAGAAAGGGACCTCACTCATTTTCCGAAGGAGAAGCACCTGATCCTCATCCAAAGATTCCGTGGTCTTTGAGCCTAAAGGTAAACGTGATACCGCGTCTGCATTGCCATTATTACCAGTTTTTCGAAACTCCACAGTGTATTTAAATGCAGCTAATTTTAAAGACCACTTATTAATTCTTGATGCAGCCCATATGGGAATCGGTTTCTGGGGTGAAAAAATGTGCATTAAAGGTCGGTTGTCTGTGACCAACACAAATTAACGTCCCGATTGATATTGTCGGAATTTCTCACAACCAAAAATGATGCTTAAGCCTTCTTTTTCTAATTGAGAATGCCGCCTTTTCGCTTCAGTTAGCGTTCTTGAAGCAAAAGCTATAGGAGTTTCTTCCTTTCTATCGTTTCTGTGACCAGAACCACTTCTAATCCATAGCTAGAGGCGTCATATGCAAGGACTAGTTCCCTAGTTGCATCATAATGTGCCAGCACCCACTCATTAGTTAGAAATGCTTTGCATTTTGCAAATAATATACGGTGTTCGCTAATCCAATTCCATTTGGAATTCTTTTTTAAGAGGTGATAGAAGGGCGCTAAAATATCTGCAATATTTCTCATAAACCTAGAGTAATACATAAGGAGACCTATAAAAGATCTCAATTGAGAAACGTTTGTAGGTTCAGGCGCCTCTACCACCGCTTCTATTTTACTACTTATGGGATGCAGTCCCTTTTTATCTATTTTAAAACCTAAATATTCAACAGCATTTACTGCGAATTTGAATTTATCCTTGTTTAATCTTAAACCTTTTTCTTGCAGCCTTTTAAAGACCAATTCCAGCTTTTGCTCGTGATCCCTATGATCCTTTCCGGCTACCAGGATGCCATCGATGTAGCTAGCCACTCCCGACATATCTGCAAATAAATTGTCCATTACTCTTTGGAACTTATTTGGTGCTACAGCTACTCCATAGGGTAGCCTTTTAAAGGCAAATAACCCCTTCGTAGTATTAATGTTCACCACTCCTTTGGCCTCTTCAGATAACCTGACCTGCAAATAAGCTCTGGATAAGTTCAATGACGAAAACACTGTATTTCCAGACAATTTTGAAAACATTTCGTCTATTTATGGCAGCGGGTACTTATCCAATTCTATGGCTTTATTTGCGGTGCATCTGAAATCGCCGCAAATTCTAAGGCTTCCATCTTTCTTCAGTACCGGTACTATAGGTGCGGCCCAGTTTGCATACTCAATAGGTTGTAAAATTCCCTCGTTAACCATACAACTTCTCGCCTTACAAAATACAGGAGTCGTATTTTTTTTAAATAAAAATCAATATGGACGTTTTTTAAGCAACCTAATTCTTTGCTGAATAAATTAGCATGGTATATTCAAACCATGGATACATTTTTTAAAACTTGCTATTTTTTATTTCATAAAGATTCCATTCAAGGAAAATCATAAAAGAAAAAATAAAAAAATATCAAATTATTCTAAATAATAATTTTCTCAGATATATCGTATAAAGTCCAAGAACAACGAACGTTTTACCAAAATAATTAATCTTAAAAAAGATAGACTAACCTGTAGAAAAAGGATAAATATTTCAATATCAAAATTTCATCTCTGAAATATTTAAAATCCAAATGGCTGTAAATTCAACGTCATCAACTGGGAAAAGAATGTACAAGATGCTTTTTGGATTTAAAAAAAAGTTTTTGCACGATGGTTAGAATGGGTCTGTGAAGGCCACTCCCGGCAGATATGTTCTAGTGGTGGTTAGATACCAGGGTTACATCGGTGGAAGTTGACTTACCTCCATTGCTCCATGTCCAATACATGGGTTCTCCCAGAATTTATAGATTGGTGAGCTTGAAGGAAGCCCCCAGACTGGCGCCGCGGAATGCTCCGAGATTAGAGGTTGAGCGTTGGCGTCCATTCCAAAAATACATGGTAGCTCACATCTAGTGATGGTGGGTGGAGAGACAGTCACAATCTGCGATGCCACGGTTCAATTAGCTGAAAAGTCTAGGAAAGCATGAATACCAAACCATGACAACAGTGATATTTGGGGCATGGGAATTCCCCTGTTGTAGGATTATCCTGTTAACCCTGTATAACTGATCCTAATGTAGTTCCCAACTGAAGCAAAGATTAAGTAGGAACTAGAGGTCACCTAAAATTTTGAGATTGTGAATATTCACGTAGTGTGGCTACTATTTAGTAATGTTCCAGAACTACATATGGCGACTTTGTGAGATTTTTATACAATACTCTGAGGGACTTCATTGTTATCCACAAATTCTATAAAGTTTTCTGAAATTATAATGCATTCCATTCTTATAATTTATCTTTCATATGTTTTCAACTTATATATTAAATAAATTCATTGGATGCTCTCTTCAAAACTTTATGAATAATGCACTGAATAGATATACATTATTTGCATCATTATAGTAAATCTTTAAAATAAAATTTTCCTAATTTTTGACGAAAAATATTATAAAAAATAAAAATATTTGTAATATCTATTTTCATAGATAGTGTTTCTTATAGTCTATACCAGGGGTGGCGAACGTGCGGCCTTAAGGCCGCATGTGGCCTTTTCTTGCCCAAGTTGTGGCCTTTTCATAAATTCAAAATTATAATTTTTGTTTCGTAGTTTTCAATTACTTTCATTATTTTATTGAAAATATCTAATACGAATGTCATATATTATATAATATATGGAAGCAATGGTCGCCTCTCCCGTCAATATATATAATATATATAAAATTAATATATATTTAATATAGTGAATGTAAGTATTTAAATTTCTAAAAGTATTTCAAGTGTCGTGAAAAAAATGAAGTACATAACTATACCACTATATCGGCAGCGCCGATTTGCGGTCAACACTAGTACTAAAACTAAACGTAACGTCCAAGTAACGTCGAGGCAACGTAATTGCCGGTGTGCGGCCTTCTCAAAAATGGTAAAATGAAAATTGGCCTTCTAATATAAAAAGGTTCGCCACCCCTGGTCTATACAGACCCCTTACTGCAATGATAAACATTATTAGATGAGATAACTTAGCATATCAGTGCTAAACTCTTTCAGCGACTTCTCCAAATAAATCTCCAGACTGGGAATGAGTAGACGAGTGGTCTACACCGTTGGTTTTCCATCGCTACAACCTGGGATCGAATCCCGCATATTTGGCACTTTTTCAATTTAAAAAAAATGCTCCAACGACTCCCCTATTCTTGCAAAAGTCGAACCTCCCCAGCGAGTGCAAGTAACCAAAAGAACTTCTGGCACACTTGTAAGTGAAAAATCTCAACTGCTTTTTACATCTGTAGACCTGTTATCTATTTACAGTATAAAAGCAGTCACCAACTTCTACTCACCATGAATATCATGGCCTGTACCAAGTACTACTGACCAGTACTATTGTACTGTAATGTTTCTCTTATATACCCTGTGTTTATTAAGTAAGGCAGCTTAGGGGTGTTTAGGGAACCTATGGACATAAGCTTATAGCTCTGTAGAGGTGTGTGCATACATAAAAAAATTACAAAAATATAATTTATTATAATTACTGTCATAATATAAAAGTGAATTAAAAGGAAATAGAGCGGATGTCTATATTCAAACCATAGAGAGATGTATTTTTAAAACTTGCGCATTTTAATTTCATAAAAATTTATTTTGAGGAAAATCATGCTGAGAGCGAAAAATGAAATTATTATTATTTTTTTGTTTGTTTCAAAAAGATAAAATATTAAAAAAAGGCTATAATATTCTCGACGTCGAACATACATCTCTAAAATAACTAAAATTCAAATTGCAGAAAGTACAAAGTCAGCAACTATGAAAATAATGCCCAGAATTATTTTTTTATTTTAAAAAGGATTTTCAATAATGGTGTATTAGAATATATAGGTTTGTGAAGGCCATTCCCGGTTACATGTTCTAGTGGCCGCTGTGGTTTAGAACAACTCAGGTCCATTGCTCCATGTCCAATACACGGGGACACCCAGGAATTGTGATGTTGGTGAGCTTGGAAGAAGTCTCCAGTCTGGTGTCGAGGAATCTCGGAATGACTCCAGGTTTGGCGTCCATTCCAAGAATACATGGTAGCGTGGTGGTGGTGGGTGGAGAGAAAGTCACAATCTGCGATGCCACGGTGACAATAAGATAAACAAGTTAGATGGGCATGGGTACCAAACCATAGAAACAGAGATATTTAGGTCAGGGGAATTACCCCGTGTGGGATGGAGGCTGGCGCCTATAATCTTCATAGATCATAGGTTACAAGTGAAGCAGAGGATAAGTTTATTGGTTCATCTAAAACTTTGAGTGAATTTTAAAAGTTTTAAAATGACTCTTCTAGTAGTATGGCTGCTATTTGGGAAAGTTCCTTAACTGTATCTGGTGACTTTCTGAGATAAGTCTGCAAGAACCTGGTTATTTTTTAAATCCCATTTACGACCTCTGAAAAGTTTCTGAAATTATGTGCATACTCGGGCATACTCTTTTATACCTTCAAATTCAATATAACTTATTGTGTGTGTGTGAAATTTTTACAAAACTTTGTAAATGATACACTTAACAGGCATCGATTATTTGAATCATTCTAAAATATATCTTCAAAAATAACTTGTCAGAAATTTCTGTCTGAAAAATATTATGAACAATAAAAAATATTTCAAATTCTATTTGGTTGGTACATATTTTCGAGGCTAAATTTCAAAAATCTCTTTAAAATCATGTCATATCGAAATATTGACATACACAAATATTTATTTTAAAATTCAAATATATTTTATTTCTATATTTTCTATTTAATAGCAGATTTTTCATTTGAAGATTTCAACAAATAGAGAATCAATTTTATTTGCCTACACTCATGTTCAAATCTTGAAGAAGTTGTACATTTTAGCATGTATATTGATATTCAGACAATAACTCTGAAATATATTTGATACACAGTGATCTTTTTTGAAGACACACGAGATAACTAAGTGTGAACAAAATTATCTTTGTCTCCTTAAAAAAAAAAAAAATCCATCCACGACAAGCGTGGATGTCATATTTATGATGATGATGACAACCTACTAATTGAAGCGGAGAGAAGAGGTAGGCTTTATGTTGTTGCCACTACTTTAATTAATGTACTGAATCATTCATGCAGCCTTGAACTATGTAATCCGAGAATGATGCACATTAACAGTCAAACCATTCTTGATTTGATCAAGAACCAAGCAGTTAGGGGTTTAATGTGCAATGTTGAAACCACTGATAAATAGGATTATTTCTTGATGGTAAAATCAACTAGCGGCCATTTTCAGCTACAATGCCTAAAAGAAGAAAACGCCTTTGGCACTAGTTCATTGTGATCTAATGGGACCATTCAGAGTCTAAAGTTGAGGAGGTATGCGTTATGTCCTAAGCATTTTGGATGATGCCACTAAATATGTTCGAGTTTATTTTTGGGACTTCTGATGATTATGGCAAAGGTTGGAATTATAATAAATTTCAGTTTATATATCAGTGTATATAAATATCTGCTTTAAAATAAATATTGATCAGGTTTCAAGGACTCCCATACAATTTTCCTTTTAGTATTTGTTCAAATGATACCTACAGAAGTTCAATTGTAAGTTAAATTTATATTTGTTTGGAATTAATTCTAGTGATTAATAATGTGTTTGGTTTCTCCATGGCTTCAAGTAAAACATTATATGCTAACAATGCCATATACAGGGAAATGTTGTGTTTATATGCGATTAGATAAATAAACATCACTAACCGATTCTGGATAATGGAGGAAATAAGACGGGAATCTCCAGGATCTTAGATCCTAGAACAAAAGGCATACTTCAAAACTAGTTTCTTACAGGATTTTAAAGTAAAACACATACATTATCATATACACGACTAAATATTATATATTTAAAGTGTAGAACATCAAAGAAATTGAAAATTGCTATAATAAATATTCTAGGCCTTGAGTTCCGTTTATAAAAAAAGGATAAATAAAATCTCAAACAATAGTTGCATTTTGCACTACTTTCATTTTATAAAGATTCCTTCTGGAATAACATACTCATAATATAAAATAAAAGGACCTAAAAGCGCGAATGTTTCTTTTATACATAAAACGAACTTCTACTGTCCTTACTGCGATGAAAAAATATATTGGGAGGGCTTGGCTCATCAGTGGTGAACCCTCCCAGCGGTTTCGCCAATTTAATCCACCAGACCGCTTCTCAGAGCTCTAATATTGTATTGGATCATTCTGCTTTTATATGCTACACTGAAGGATGGAATCTTAAAAATGGTTTTCAAGTAAACTATGGACATAAGCTTATAGGACAGTAGAATTATATTCAAATATTTGCTTCGAGCAATGCTCTTCAGCAAACTATAAAGACAAGGTCATTAGGAATAAATTAACACAAAGCAATAACGCGCCATCTATACATATAAAATAAAAGGACCTAAAAGCGCGAATGTTTCTTTTATACATAAAACGAACTTCTACTGTCCTTACTGCGATGAAAAAATATATTGGGAGGGCTTGGCTCATCAGTGGTGAACCCTCCCAGCGGTTTCGCCAATTTAATCCACCAGACCGCTTCTCAGAGCTCTAATATTGTATTGGATCATTCTGCTTTTATATGCTACACTGAAGGATGGAATCTTAGAAATGGTTTTCAAGTAAACTATGGACATAAGCTTATAGGACAGTAGAATTATATTCAAATATTTTGATGGCGCGTTATTGCTTTGTGTTAATTTATTCCTAATGACCTTGTCTTTATAGTTTGCTGAAGAGCATTGCTCGAAGCAAATATTTGAATATAATTCTACTGTCCTATAAGCTTATGTCCATAGTTTACTTGAAAACCATTTCTAAGATTCCATCCTTCAGTGTAGCATATAAAAGCAGAATGATCCAATACAATATTAGAGCTCTGAGAAGCGGTCTGGTGGATTAAATTGGCGAAACCGCTGGGAGGGTTCACCACTGATGAGCCAAGCCCTCCCAATATATTTTTTCATCGCAGTAAGGACAATAGAAGTTCGTTTTATGTATAAAAGAAACATTCGCGCTTTTAGGTCCTTTTATTTTATATGTATAGATGGCGCGTTATTGCTTTGTGTTAATTTATACTCATAATATTTACATAATATTTAAAAATTAATTTTATAAAGGCAAGAATATTTTGCCCTCTAAAACACCTTTCTGAAATGATGTAAAATAATATGGCTGGAATACAAGTTGTACAACTGTACTTTTAAAACTTCAACTGTGAAAATATGGAAATCTGACTAAATTGCTCTTCTTGTTCAAACTATGCCACACGACAATTCTGAGAGACTATTAATTGAAATAATACTATTCAAAATTACTAATACACACTTCAATATTATAAATAATTCAATGTTATAAGAACATTTCAGTCTCCGTGTTTAAAAGCGAGGGAAATCTCGGACTGCTTTCTGAGATTCCGTGATGGATTTTTACCCTCTTATTGAAGCATTTCATTAAGACGGACGGAAAGTGTAGGATTGAATAAATAATCCAAACAAGTTTTTTTATAAAACAGTAGAACTAGGGCTTAACAGATTGTTTTGAAAACAAATTTTAAATATTTTGAGACTTTTTCAAAAGGTTTTATAACAAAAATATTGAACGATACCTTTTAGCAAATTAATAATAGGTTTTGTTGGGCTTTGCTAATATTTTGAGTGCTACTGTCTTCCAATTTTGGGACTTCTGATGATTATGGCAAAGGTTGGAATTATAATAAATTTCAGTTTATATATCAGTGTATATAAATATCTGCTTTAAAATAAATATTGATCAGGTTTCAAGGACTCCCATACAATTTTCCTTTAAGTATTTGTTCAAATGATACCTACAGAAGTTCAATTGTAAGTTAAATTTATATTTATTTAGAATTAATTCTAGTGATTAATAATGTGTTTGGTTTCTCCATGGCTTCAAGTAAAACATTATATGCTAGCAATACCATATACAGGGAAATTTTGTGTTTATATGCAATTAGATAAATAAACATCACTAACCGATTCTGGATAATGGAGGAAATAAGACGGGAATTTCCAGGATCTTAGATCCTAGAACGAAAGGCCTTCTTCAAAACAAGTTTCTTTCAGGATTTTAAAGTAAAACACATAAATTATCATATACACGACTAAATGTTAGATATTTAAAGTGTAGAACATCAAAGAAATTGAAAATTGCCATAATAAATATTCTAGACCCTGAGTTCCGTTTATAAAAAAAAGGATAAATAAAATCTCAAACAATAGTTGCATTTTGCACTACTTTCATTTTATAAAGATTCCTTCTGAAATAACATACTCATTGTTGGGAAAAGAATGTTATTTTTCTTATAGATTTATATATTTTTAAATATATGTAAATTTAATCCATTATAAGAAACATATTTGCCATATGTAAATATTTATATGTATATATATTCGTGACAAAAAATAAAGTAGTTGACTGGTTAGAGTCGTGTGGTTTCTCGGCCCGCTCTCGAGAGGTCTACGCCTTGGTTGATACCTGCCTTAGACACTTCCGCGGATTTGACTTCTTGGGAATCGCTCTTCTCTACCCTTGAGATTCCACGGATTTTTCCTCCCCGGGACCAGAATAAGAGACTTCGGGCGTCTGGGCAAAATAGAGCCTGGGCGCTGCGCCGCTGAACGCGACATTTGGCATCCCAGCCGGGACGCGAGGAGAAAGCCGTGCCTATATTTGGAACCCTTTTGGATCAGAAGATGGAGAGAGAAGAAGCGCTAGAGAGACTCAAGAAGAAGAGAACCATACTCCGCACGTCTTTATCCAAGTACGGGAAAAGAATAGAGGAATATGACGTGCACAAGGAGTGTGACCACGAGGAACTGCTGGGGCAGCTTTCGGATGTCTACGAAGAACTGAGGCGGGTAGACGAAGAAATCGGTAAGCTGATTGACATCAAAGATCTAGAGAAAGATCTAAAGATGGTAGAGGAATACCGGGAAAAGGCCGTGGCGTGGAAATATTTGTTAAAGAAAAGAAGTCTGGTGGTAGCGGAAGGAATGCAGAGGGAAACTGCAACTGCCACGAAGAAGGAATATCCAGGAGAAATCGGTCGACCGACTCTAACTGGGATGGTTAAGTTACCCAAATTGACAATGGAAAGATTCTACGGGGAAATTAGCCAGTGGTTAAATTTTTGGAATGCCTTCGATTCATCAATCAATAGGAATGAACACTTGACCAAGAAAGATAAATTTAACTATCTCAAAGCCTACTTGGGTGGAACGGCGGCCCAAACTGTGGAAGGATTTTGCCTATCTGAGGAAAATTACGATAAGGCCGTTGAATTGTTGAAGAATCGCTTCGGAAAAGGGGAAAGGTTGATCGACGTGCATATGAACAACCTCTTGGCCTTGAAACCACTTAGAGTGACAAAGGACGTGAGGGCTTTCAGAGAATTGTACGGCAGAATCCTGGTGCAGATTAGAAGTTTGGAGTCATTGGGTGTTGTCGTTGAAAGCTACGGTAACTTATTGTGCCCTTTACTCCTCAAGCTATTGCCATCAGACTTAAAGCTTGAATTACACCGGGAATTCACAGGAGCTTTTTCTCTTGGAGATTTGATTGAATTTTTGGAGAGACAATTGATTGCATTAGAAAGCACGTTCGGTACGCGGGACGAAATAACAGCCGGCCAACCATCAAATGAGCACCCTCAGTCACAAAGCTCTATCGTGAAGTATCGAAGAAATGAGAGGAATCCCCTGCCCACGGCTGCTGGTTTTTTGAATGCCTCTGAAGCAGTGAATAAGAGGAAGAATTGCGCCTTTTGTGAAAGAGATCATGAAAGTACAAAGTGCGAATTCGCGGAAAATTTGACATTGGAAGATAAATTGGGAAAATTAAAGAAGAAAGGGGCTTGTTTCAGATGCCTGAAATATGGTCATTTGAGCAAATTCTGCAAAGTTAAGACAAGTTGCACCAGCTGTGGGGAATTGAGACATTCAAGGATTATGTGCCCCAGGAAGAACCAGAATGCTACTCCAGCCCGAGGGATGATGAGGGATGAGACTTTGACCAATCTGACGACGCCTGTGGTGTTGTTGCCCACACTGAGAGTGACTATCAGAGGAAAGTGTAAAGAAAGAATGGGACGAATTTTGATTGATACGGGATCTCAGAGGTCCTATGTACTCCAGAACACGGCGGAAGAAATGGGATATGAATGTTCCAAAAAAGAGTCTCTTCGCCACTCTTTGTTTGGTGGATCGAACACAGAGTTGTACGAACATGGAGTTTATGATATCAGGTTGAGCAATTTAGACGGATCTTATGGCTGTAATTTTGAAGCACTGAGCCAAGATGTTATCTGCGACAGCGTGCCCAGGGTCCATCAGGGTAAATGGATGCATGATCTTAGTGCTCATGACATAGAATTAACTGATCTACACAGGGGACCTCTTGAGATTCTTATAGGAGCAGATATTGCTGGAAAATTACTAACCGGAGAACATAGAATACTTCCTTCTGGGCTTGTGGCGGTGCAAACGAGGTTGGGCTGGACTTTAATGGGCAAGATTCCGGCCACAGAAGAAGAAACTAGCGTTAGTGGACTTTGCACAACTTCACTGTTGACTAGCGATTTGGAGAATTTATGGAGATTAGAGGCTATTGGTATTTCAGATGTTCGTCAAGACGACTCGATACAAAAAGAAACGGAAGAATATTTTGCACGTACTATTTCACAGGATTGTGAGGGGCGTTACCAGGTTGCCCTTCCTTGGTATCGCGAAAGAGAACTACTCACGGACAATAGAGATGTTGCCGAAAAACGATTAGCAAACGTGAGGAAACATCTTGTGAATACCGGAAATTTGGCAGAATATGAAGATATTCTCGAAAAGTGGCTAAGGAATAAAATAATAGAAAGGGTTATAGACAATATATATATATATATAAACGTGAAGGCGTGCACTATTTGTCACATCGACCAGTTTTTAAAGAGAATAGTCCAACCACCAAAGTAAGACCAGTTTTTGATGCTTCGGCGAAGAAGAAGGGAAGGCTTTCACTGAATGATTGTCTGGAAAGAGGTCCGAATATGATAGAAACGATCCCAAGAATTTTGAATAAATTTAGGAAGAGCGAGGTAGGAGTCTCCTCGGACATAGAGAAGGCCTTCCTCCAAATTGGGATTAAGGAGGAAGACAGAGATTATCTAAGATTCCTCTGGTATGACAAAGAGGGAAATGTGATGGTTTTACGTCATGCGAGAGTTGTCTTCGGAATCACGACGAGTCCATATCTCCTGCTTGCCACGCTGTTTTACCACTTGAACAAGGCTCCTGAACACTGGCAAGAAACAGCTGAATTATTGAGGGAGTCTTTATACATCGATAACTGTGTGGCTAGTTTCTCAAAAGTCACAGATATGGAAAAATTTGTGGACGAAGCACAGAGATTGTTGGCTTCTGCTCATTTCAACTTGCGTGATTGGACAAGCAATGTTACCAGTATAATGTGTGATGGTCCTAGGTCTGATAGAGGAAGGTTGTTGGGCATGACATGGAATCAAGAAAAGGACACTTTGGCTTGTTCTTTGGAGAATTTGGAAATACAGGGGCCAATAAACAAAAGAAAGGTACTCTCCTTGGCAAGCCGTATTTTCGATCCGGTGGGCTTCACTTGTCCAGTGACCCTCGTTCCGAGACTTATCCTACAGGAAACGTGGCTGTTAAAATTGTCGTGGGATGAGCCTCTGCCTGAAAACTTGTCTTGCGAGTTTTTGAGGTGGCTGGCCAAATTGGAGTCTCTGAAATCCATTGCCATACCGAGATGGCTTTGCTATAGAGAAGAACACCGGATTGGAACTACTCTTCATGTCTTTTGTGATGCGTCTAGGGCCTCCTACGCCACTTGTATTTTTTACGCATCGAGAGCGAACAGGAAGTAACGTGTCAACTAGTACAGGCTCGGTCGAGAGTGGCTCCTTTGAAGGGGACTACCATTCCTCGTTTGGAGCTGTTGGCATGCTTGGTTGGGGCCCGCTTGGTGAACAACGTTGTGAGGGACCTAAAATTTGAAGACATGGAGCGATTTTATTGGACAGACTCCATGAATGCACTCCATTGGATCAAGGGAAAAGATAACTGGGCGACTTTTGTAATTAATCGAGTTATGGAGATCCGATCTCTCAGTGAGACGGAGGATTGGTATCATGTACCAGGATGTTTGAATCCAGCGGATTTACCATCACGGGGGTGCTTAGCCGATTCTCTGGAGAGATCGAAGTGGTGGGAGGGCCCGAGTTGGTTGAGAAGACCAAGAAGAGATTGGCCCCATAGGGAAATATACCCTGACCCAGATATTGTGAACTCGGAAAAGAGAAAGATTGTTTTAACATCAACATGTATTGAAAGGGAAAAAGATCAGTACTACTATCGCTTTTCAAACTACTACAAGATATTGAGAGTAACTGCCTGGATGAACCGGTTTTTAACAAATGCGAGAGGAACAATAGGTCAGCGAGTGAAAGGTGATCTTACTGTGAATGAAATTAAAAGGGCGGAACTGATGCTGGTGAGAGTTATCCAACGGGAATCCTTCACTGGACCAGAGGACAAGAGGTTGAAGGATTTCAAGTTATGCTGCGATTCTTTGGGATTGTTGAGGGTCAAAACTAAAATAAGTAGAAGACGCTCGAAGACAAGACCTATCAAGGTGGGAGATCTGGTGTTGATTGGACAAGATAATGCTAAGCGAGTCAATTGGCCTTTGGCGAGAGTTGTGGAGGTCTACCCTGGCCGAGATGGACCTGTGAGGGTCGCCAAGTTGAGAACCAGCAAGGGCGTCCAGATTAGGCCGGTTCAACGGCTCTACAATTTAGAGATACCCGCCGATCTGGGGAGTACCTTGAGGAGTATACAATCGGAACCACGCCGGGGAGGCTCCCGAGGAGAAGCCAGTAAAGACCCTACGAAGATAGCCCAATCCTAAAGAACTGGAATGAACGGTCGTTTCCCAACTATTGGTTGAGTTTCTGTAGAAAAACTCAAGGTGGGAGTATGTTGGGAAAAGAATGTTATTTTTCTTATAGATTTATATATTTTTAAATATATGTAAATTTAATCCATTATAAGAAACATATTTGCCATATGTAAATATTTATATGTATATATATTCGTGACAAAAAATAAAGTGGTTGACTGGTTAGAGTCGTGTGGTTTCTCGGCCCGCTCTCGAGAGGTCTGCGCCTTGGTTGATACCTGCCTTAGACACTTCCGCGGATTTGACTTCTTGGAAATCGCTCTTCTCTACCCTTGAGATTCCACGGATTTTTTCCTCCCCGGGACCAGAATAAGAGACTTCGGGCGTCTGGGCAAAATAGAGCCTGGGCGCTGCGCCGCTGAACGCGACACTCATAATATTTACATAATATTTAAAAATTAATTTTATAAAGGCAAGAATATTTTGCCCTCTAAAACACCTTTCTGAAATGATGTAAAATATTATGGCTGGAATACAAGTTGTACAACTGTACTTTTAAAACTTCAACTGTGATAATAGGGAAATCTGACTAAATTGCTCTTCTTTTTCAAACTATGGCACTCGACAATTCTGAGAGACTATTAATTGAAATAATACTATTCAAAATTACTAATACACACTTCAATATTATAAATAATTCAATGTTATAAGAACATTTCAGACTCCATGTTTAAAAGCGAGGGAAATCTCGGATTGCTTTCTGAGATTCAGTGATGGATTTTTATCCTCTTGTTTGGGTTATTTATTCAATCCTATACTTTCCGTCTGTCTTAATGAAATGCTTCAATAAGATTTTTTATAAAACAGTAAAACTTGGATAATTCGAGGGTCTTCAATTCGAATATTTAACTTGATCCCTAGATTTTTAAACCTTTTATTCAAAACGTTTTCAATTCCAATTTTTTTTGGTCCCTCGGGCTTCGAATTATCCAAGTTCAATTGTATTAAATATGTGCAAAAAAAATAATAAAGAATAAAATAATAAAAGGGTCAGGTGTTGGCATCAAAATCAAAAATAGGAATACCCTGATCACGTTCACATGAATTTTTTAGATGGAAGAGGGCCATTTGTGGTTGGCTTTATCAAGAAAATGGGTTGGCCAAATATTAGGGAACAGGATAAAAAATGTTTAGTTGATTTATGTTTCACTAGATGGCGTTCTGCCATCTAAATATTTCGTGTGAACCTGGTCAAGAAATGCCTTTATTTATTTTAATACTATAAATATCGTTTAGTTATTAAAACTTCTGTTATAAATTTTATTGCAAAGTGTTAATACATTTTGTAAAGTTGATTTCTGTATAAAATCAACGCACGAGTTTGCACGTTGTGTTATATGGGGTTGGCGTGGAGTTGTGAATTCCGTGATCATCGGAATATTTTGCTAAGAGCCAAACTTCCTGTTGCCCATAAAATTATAATTGCCAAGTTCTATTTGATTCTTCCGCTGTCCATTTCTCTCATATTTTCTGATTGCCCTTTCTGAGCGGGATCCTCTATTATGATCATGGGCATATTTACCCTTTGTTAATTGTTTTTTCTCTTAAGAATTTGATCTATCGCCTTCTCTCTTATTTTTATAAAGAGCTTTGATTATTATTTATAATATAATAGGCTTCTTGTGGCATAATTCAATTCAGGAAGCAATAGTTTGATGGATCCATGTACAAATCATTGGTGTTCACAAATAAAACGATCTCATATTTAGAGTTTAAGGCTTTAGTTCTTATGGCATAAGAAGAAGTTACCCAAAGAAATTCCCATTTATGAGATATTGAATTTAAGATTATATGAGCATTTTTATTTGAAAGAGTTTAACAAAATCCATTGTTATATATGGGGCGCCATTTTGAAATAGCTTCAATAAAAATTTTTAAAAATATTTGTTTCAAGTGGTTAAGTAGTCTTCCTTTATAGTGAATCTCGGAACCTGTGGCTACTGTACCTACCTTTTGTTAGAAACGACTAGGAATAAAGACAGACTCTTTGTCTCTTCGGTGTCTTCTGTGGAGTGATACTTAAAGTAGTTTTAAAAGGAAAAATATGAGTTATTTATTTCCATGCATAATTACCTTCAATATTCCACACGTTGGCCAACGATATTCAATCAGTCCGGTTCAATAGAGGTCTCAATAGAGAGTGTCAAAATTTTTCACAGCAGAGATGACCCCAAAAACAATGACTCCGAACCATTTTTTAAGGTTGACTAAAGATGGTAGTTTCTAGGTGATAGGTCTGGTGAGTAGGTTGGATGTGTTGCAACAATATGTGGAGTGTAGTCATTACGACCTTGGAACTGTATACATTGTCTTACTGGAGGAGTAGCTATTTGCTGACAACTGTTGTTTATATATCCGTATTTCTTCCCTAAGCATTTTCAGTAGCTCTGCATAATTATCCGTTTGATTGTTATTCTATTGAAAGGTAATATAATTTAGGTGCAAATATTTTCCTCATACAATCCCAGTACAATATCACATTTGTGCTATTTTTCACATTGTTTCACGGTCTCACGCAATTTTGGCCTTTACTACCCGCTTTATGATTTTTCAAGATGCCTGAATGACCAGTTATTATTTTTTTATCGTTGAGGTGCAACTTGCACCACGCTGATGAGTGCCAGCAGCCCGAAACGCCTCGTGGTTAGATTTTCTTTATTAATCAAGAACGGGTATTTGACCAATTCTGGAAAAATTAAAAATCAACGAGAATAGTTTATATTTATTCCGATAGATGGCGCAAGCGATCAGCAACTTTCATTTGCAAGATAAGGGGATTTATTTTTCATTTTTGAATTGGTTTAATGAATTTAAATTTGGAAAAACCAATCTCGAAGATGAACCTTACTCAGGTCGACCACCAACAGAAGTTACCCAAAAAATTTATAGCTGGTAAGATTTTTACTTAAAGAAGATCGAAGAATTACGTATCAGCAATTAGAGGAAAGTTTGGACAATGGATCGGCAGCAATCAACACCATCATTAAGGATCAATTAAAATACAGAAAACTTGTTAGTAGATGGGTACCTCACAGCTTGATTGAAGACCAAAAACTTTGTCGCGTTGAATAGTAAAATTTAATGTTTAAAAAGGTTGATGAGGCAAATCAAAGGCTGTTTTAATATTATTACATGTGAAGAAACTTTGATTAAAAATTTTGATACAGAAACAAAACGGCAATCTACTATTTGGTGCTCTTGAAAATCTCCTCCTCCTAAGAAAGTTCGAAGAGCTCGAAGTGTTGGAAAACGAATGGTAACTTGTTTTTTTTTTTATAAAAAGTGGTTTCATTGATATTGTGAAGTTAGAAGATCGAAATACAGTTAATAGTGACTGGTATACAACAAAATGCCTTCCAGCAGTATTTGAGAAAATCAAGCAAAGCAGACTAAGAGCTCAACTTTAAAGAGTCCTTTACCATGACAATGCAAAACCGCTTACTACAGCCCGAACATTAGACTTTTTAGTCAACTCTGGTGTCCATTTAGCCACTCATCCACCATATTCACCAGACCTATCACCTTGAGACTCTTTTATTTCCAAAATTCATTGTTGAAAGGGATAATATTTGACACTGATGATCAAGCACTGCAAGGCATTATCAATGCCGTAAATTCCATCCCCGAAGATGACTGGAGTAAGTGCTTCGATAATTGGTTTTCACGGATGAAATCATGCATAGGAGATAAAAGTTGCATGTATAATTTAATGGTATATTTCATTTTATAATATTTTAATTAATTAATATTGATAGCAAGAACTTTTGGAGTTACCCTTGAATGTGTGACACTGAAGGGTGATATCTTATAAATGGTATTTAGGAAAACTAGGGAGTTAAGATTTTAGGACAATAAAATTAAATATAAATATTTGCATGGAGCAATACTATTCCGCAAACAATAAGGACAAAGCCAGTTAGGTATAAATTATTATAAAGTAATAAGGCGCCATCTATATAAAATAAACTAAAGAATTAAAGCACGAATGTTGATTTTACACTTAAAACAAACTTCTACTGTTACTTTTATATCAGAATTCAAACATTAACTCTGAAAGATATTTGATACATAGAGATCTTTATTGAGACACACGAGACAACCAAGTGTGACAAATATTCCTCTGTGTAAAAGACTCTTCAATTCCTTAGATTTTGTCCATTAATGTATTTTCCTTCCAGAAAGAGAAGACAGTTTGATTTATTTGAAAAATAAGTTATTTATTATGAACGATAAAAATAAGTTAAAATACACCGTGTAGTATGGAAATAGAATCAAAGTTTAAATATATAATATTAATACATACACATCTTTTTTTTTATACCAAAAGAGGCATCTAACCCTTTTTATAAATTAATATTATTCTCCTGCAACTTTATATTGTGTACCCATTCATGTAAAATTAGTTTTTGAGATTCAGAAGGAAAGGGTATGAAACATTATATTATGTTGTTACGGGGTGAATAATTTGGCTGAGTGCGTAATATGGTTTGTTGATGAGAAGCAAATATTGGATTGTTAGCACTATGTTTGCACATCTCAGTGAGTTTTGACATCAATGGATTTAGGCCTGATAGAAAGAGACCGCGTAATTTCTTCACCCTTACAAGCATAGGAGGCGTTAGGACATTTTGTACCCTTTAGCAGAAGTTGTGTGGTGGAATTATCTGAATCTACATGGAAAAGTGGCGATGGGCTAATGAGGGCTTAGACATGGTCTCCAGGCGATTGTTCTCCATTTCCTAAAATCGGTATTGTCGCTTTGACTTAGTCTGATATAGGATCTAGACTGGAATTGTGTTTTCGAATCAGTCTGCTAGAGTACTGAGACTGGTGTTGTGTTTTTGACTCAGTCTGCTAGAGTATTGAGACTGGTGTTGTGGCTTTGACTTAGACTGCCTGAGTACTGAGACTGGTGTTTTTGGCTCAATTCAAGTCTGTTAGATTACTGAGGCTGGTATTGTGACAATTTGACTCAGTCTGCTAGAGTATTGAGACTGGTATTGTGGCGTTCAATTAGTCTTCTGTAGTACTGAGACTGTTGTTAATATTTGACTTGAATCTGCTATAGTACTTAGACTGGTATTTTAGCTTTGATTCAAGTCTGCTAGAGTATGGAGACTGGTATTTTGGCTTTGAATTGAGTCTGCTAGAGTACCAAGACTGGTGTTGGGGCGTTGAATTAGCAGCTAGAGTACCGAGACTGGTGTTTTGACTTTTACCTGATTCTGTTGCTGTACTGAGGCGGCTTTTGTTGCTTTGACCTCAGTTAAGAGAATCTTTAAAAGAATGTGCAGAGTCTCTGCGGCATTCCTTTATATGGTTTTCTATAGTCTATGCCGCCGAGGAACAAGTGGTATTTGCCGGCGACTGAAGGATTAGGGAAGTTGAATAGGCAGTCATCTTTTTTCTTATTATTTGTTTATATTTTATGTTTTTAATAGCAACACCTGATGTCAAATTTCTGGAAATTTCTCCTGATTTCATCAACAGACGTCAAAAAAGCTTCAGTATTTTGTGATCTCACACGTTGAATATCCTCTATATATAGATATTTATCACTTTTAAAATCTAAAATTATTGGCTCAGATATCGTTCAACTGACCTTTTTCTACATTTGTGCAACCATGAAATTGATAGGTATAAATATTTAAAAATTAATGTTTTTATGAATAAAAAAATAATTTCAAAACTCAACTAGAGCAAGGCAGTGACACCTATTTGGAAATTTCTAACTTGAAGAAAGTTTGTGTATCAATTCTCAATAAATATTTCAACAAATTTCGGACATTGATTTTATTTAGACTTGAAAACAATGACAAACATAGTAAAGGATTGACTCTTGGAACTGAGAACAGGGAGTTTTATCATCATAGTAGGGGCTCTTGGAACTGAAAATAGGGACTTTTATCATCATGGCAGGGGCTCTTGGAATTGAAAATAGGGACATTTATCCTCATGATAGGGGCTCTTGAAATTGAAAATAGGGACTTTTATTATCATGGTAGGGGCTCTCGGAACTAAGAATAGGGACTTTTATCACCATAACAAAGGCTTTTGGAATTGAGAATTGGAGCTTGTATCGTTATGGCAGGGGCATTTGGAACTGAGAATAGTATGTGTATCATCATTACAAGGTTCTCGGAAGGTAGACTAGAGTCTTGTATAGTCACGGAAAAGCTCTTTGAATTGATAATAGGGACTTGTATCTTTATGGCAGGAATCTCAGAGTTATGGATGGAGACTTGTAACGTCACGGCAGGTTCTTGGAAATGGGATTAGAGATTTATATCGTCATGGCAGGGACTTTTAGGGATTTGGGTATTATATATATATATATATATATATATATGGTAATTTAAACCAACAACCCAATACTGTCTATATAACTTGTAATAAGATTGCTATGTTGTATATAGAAACACATCTATAAATAATTATGCGCTTGATTAATCTGTGTCATTGCATCACCTATGTAACGTTATTTGTACAAAGTGGATAAATAAATAAAATCTGTAATAGATTTAAAAGTTGAGCTAAAGCAGAGATCGAGCATAGTATTGCCAAAACAACAGAGTCTAAATATGGAAGTCATAAATCAGGTAGATTCACAATTCCCACGACAGGCCACCCACACTGTCACATGTGGTGGAATGCAGAGACCCCTCTCACACCTGGACAGGTAAAGGCGCCCTTTCTCAAACGCCTCTGTCACATAAGCCCCCCCCCGTCTTTTAAACTATAAATACATCACTTTTACAGGGACTTGACAGCTCAGTACAGCTCAGTTCAGTTTAGTTTAGTTCACCCTTAGTGCAAGCCGCGTCGGTCGTATGTAATGTCGATCTCATCCAACATGTAGTTAGAAGGAACTCGTCTATCTCCATCTTTTCGCTCCTAGCTCAGCTTTTATCTGTTAACGGAACTTTCTTAGTGCAACTGTGTCTTCGTTTTTTGTGTATGGATATCCCCAGCTTTCCACTCTGCCTCGACCACGACTGCCTGTATTTTGTGAGAACTTTTAAAGGTCTTCCAAGGTGCAGAGAGGTACTGGAAAACTCTACATCCTGACTGTTCCTCTTGGTAAACGCAGTACAATAAGAGCTACCAGGACTTCAACATTATTTCAGTAGTCGACAGGATCTCTACAAAAGCTACTGGAATTCTCTCATCTCTTATTACATGAGTCGACAGGATCTCATCACAGATAAGTCGACAGCAACTCATCATCACATTTAAGCCGACAGGATGACCAAAACGAAGGATGACACAACGAAGAGGTAAGAAGACTGTTCAGATAGGAAGCGAGAAAGAGCGAAGATGGAGGAACAAGCCCGACCATTCCAACGAAACGTCCAAGCAATATCTCCCCAAGATATTTACGGAAGAAACGCCGCCCCAACGGACTTCCGCATACCCGCTAACCGATCGCCAACGCCAGGAGCAAGCTGACCGCGCCAACGACAGCCCCGAAATTCCCGCAAGTCATGGAAACCAAGCAGCGATGTACCCAAAGCCTGTGAGAAGTTCTCCACCTTCGACCTGACATCGTCGAGACAATGCTCAAGGCAACAAGCCACTAACAACTTTCCAGAAGTTACAAGCTTCTACAAGATCTACATGGATCGACTTCCCCGACAGCAGGACGACTACCAAAGACCAAGTCTCCTGACTGAACTATCTTCAAAACTGTAAGTTTTAAAATCTTACATAACTTTATCCTCAAGTTCAAAACTTGATTCCCTATATATTTTGTATTTATATTTTCACTTTAAGCATTTTAAAATCAATTTTTACCTTTTTTATATCATTTTTAATTCAATTTTTAAAAACTTTCACATTCTCATTGATCAAATTTACTTTAATTTTTAATCAGATTATAAATTTCAAGTTATTACTCTCAATTTTACGTTAAAAAAAAACAAATTTTCGCCCATCACGCTTTTTTACCATTTTTACTAATCTTACATGTCGTTCTTAAATTTATCTAAAATGGTACTATCCAAATCTACAACTTGAAAAAAAAAATCATTATTATTATTTAAAAAAAAAAAAAATCTCATTCATCATAATTCTCAACTTATTTTTGTTCTACTTATTAGTTATCTTTATATATATATATATATGTGGCAATATCGTTGCGGGGTTTCTTGTTGTTGGATGCGAATGGTGAGATTTGATTGAAGCGCAGTCGTTGAGTGGTAAGTGAAGCACACAGTTAGGAATAATCAGGACACATGGTGAGGTTTGAAAATAAAAGGCAACTGGATTGGAGGGAAGAAAGCTTGAGAAGTGCTGAGCGATTTGACCTATTAATTAATTGATCACATGGCGATGATTGGACTTAGATGAAATGAGCGGAGAGAGAGAGATCTCTAGAGTAGGTGTTACCTTGTTGGAAGCCAAAGCCTAACTAACCATTCTTGTCTTTCGATTTAACACCACGAGTCAGTTTCTCTCTGATTGGTTGAGAGATCTCACATGATCTTTTTCTATTGGTTGACCTACTTAAGGTGCTATCTTCTGATAGGCCGGCGGCTTCCCTTGATGAAAGCTGTGCCCTGCCTGGTATATCCGATTTCGTTAGGAAGTGTTTGGTGTCTTGACGCTTATAGTTTCGAAGGATATTAGACACGTCCTGTTTTTGCCGGAAGTACTGGATGTCTCTCAAACTTTTATAACTTCTGGTCACTCGACACGTCCTGTTTGTCAGGAAGTATTGAGTGAATCTTGGTTAAAATAACTTCTGCGGTCACTAGAGACGACCGGTCTCTGCCCCTGCAGTATTGACACAGGGGTGCCCAGAATAGTCGTGCCAGCCTTAGGTCTTACTTCCTATATCTTTTGTTACTTTCTTTCCTCCAGTTACCTTGTTCTTTATTAAGTCTTTGAAAATCATACATGGTACATACATAGTGGGTCGGGGTTGCATTTAATTATATACAAATTATGACAGATGCGCCCCCTACATGTGAAGAATTCAAGAAGGGGTTAGCCTGAGAGAATTCTGTAAAATGAAAAATAATTTTGTGGGAAAATTAGTTGTGGGTATTGAGTCTATATACAAGCATGGCTGGTGACATAAGTAAGATAGAATGGGGTTGATGATATAGGTTGAGTATAATTAATAGAAATCAAAATTTTTTAATTGTAAGAAATCAATGAATGTTATGGTACATAGTGGGTAAAACAAAGAAAATGCGCCTAAACGAATTCTACCCGAGATAAGAAATGATATCGAGGGAGTTCTATTAAGGCTTTTGAAATCAAATAAAAATAATATAAAAATAGTTGAATGAAATCAAAATTGAATGTGTTTGGTTGAAAAAAGAAAATATTTTGTTGCATGGTGACAAAGACAACTGCTTAGTTACTTTTTTGCTCGAATTCTGAGAAAAAGGAATCGAGGAAATTTCATAAGGTGCTTTGAAATCAAAACAAAATGAAATAAGAATAGTTGAATGAAATCAAAGTGAAGGTTTGGTTGCACAAAAAAGGAAAAAGCCTTGTTGTATGAAAAAAAAAGAAAATGCTTTGTTGCGTTGGTGAAAAAAAAAAGAATTGCCTAATTACTATCCTACTTGAGATTGGGAATGAAATCGAAGGGGTTTTCATTAGGTCTTTTGAGAAATCAAAATAAAAATAAAAATAAGAGTTGAACGAAATCAAAGTGAATGCTTGGTGCGTGGTGAGAAAAAAAAGAAAAAATGCCTAATTATGTTCTAGCTCGGAATTGGGAATGGAGACCGAGGGAGTTTTATTAGGGCTTGTGAGAAATCAAAATAAAAATAAAAATAAAAGTTGAGCGAAATCAAAGGTGAGTGCTTGAGAAAAAAAAAATGAAAAATAAAAGGTTTCAACAACAAAGGGTGATTTAATGTTTTTAGTTTAATCGAAAACCAGTGTTTTCGTTGATAATTGAGTTGTGACAATATAAGTCAAGTGGTAAATAGAATGATAATTGATAAATAAAAATGATAATATAAACTAATTGGAAAAAAAAAAAAATGATAATTAATGATAAAAAGTGGTAATAAGTTGAATAATTTGATAAATTGATTAAATATTTAACTTTTAATTGAGAGAAAATAATAAAAATGATTGATTTGAAAAATAAGATGTATTGGTTGGAACCCTTTGGTATCTACATGCCCTGATCTAAATGTATTGATTGTTCCATTTTGCCCTATAAATGTTTTACTTGCTCAATTATGCCCTATAAATTTTTTGTCTCGTCTGTATCGACACTTAGGTGAAAAACGTGATTCTAGCCCTCAAGTGCATTTATGCTGTGTACAGGAGACATGGAAATCTATATAACCTTTATGTGTAATTTTTTGTCTTTGTGTGTGTGTTGTGAAAAATGTTAGAAGTCGGTTGTGTAAGAGTTGTGTGAGTTAGTTCTAGGTGTTGTTTCGTGGATGTGTAATTGGTTGGTAAAAATCGATATGTAGACTCGAACTGGAATCAAAACCGGTGGCATAGTGAGGTTCCCAGTCGACCTCAATAGGGGGTCTTCTCATTGTAATTAGAGATACGGAAGTGGGGTGTGTCGGGCAAAAGAGAGGGAATGAAATTGGAGATCGGACGAGGGCGCTTCGCTTTGTTTACAGAGGCCGAATTTATCCGCTGCGGACTACACTTCCGTCGTGGTGTCTTTACATGTTGTGGGCATATAGTACTGGTAATTGGGTTGAGTGAAAAGTTGTGTGGTGTGAGATTATAATGGTGGCATGTAAATATTTGGGGTTTGGGCAATGAATGCAGGCAAGGGTTTCCACGTGTGAAAGCTTTGGGTGCTGTGTGAGTCCTTTGGAACAGGTTTTGGCCTAGCCCGTGCTTGCATTCATTTGACACATGTTTAAAGTGGTAGATAGTATTAGACAATGGGACGCCAAGTTGGAAAATAGTGCCGCGATTATAATTTAGTTTTAATTTATACTGATAAAGGGTTTTTAAGGTTAGAACTCCAAATGGCAAGGATGCATTTACCACGTGGAAGTTCTCTCTACGGGTTATTTGGCCTATTGTCAGAGGGAAAGTTAAATGTCCTATTATTTTCGTAAAACTATTTATGGTGGATAGATCAAGGGAAGGTTTTTTAATACTTAAATTGGGAAGTTGTGCTTTTAATCTATTGTATAAATGATACGGCAATATGTTCGAACCTGCGTCTGGTTCAATGAGAAAGGTACATGGTAGGTCCTGGGTCAGATACAAGTCCAAAGTTAATTTGATGGTGTCATTGGGTGGATTGCCTACCTTAGTCTCGAAAAGTCTCCATTGTGGCGTCTTCGGCTTGATGTGGTTGGCTTGGAATATCTGTTGAACCGGATCGGGACCTTTTGCACTGTCCCCGCGATTGAAAGGGAAATCTAGTCATTTGTACTGCTTCCATTCGAGTGGATCGCGTTGTCGGTACACTGGGTCCGTGTCGCGTGGGTTGCTTCCGTGTGTACTGGTACGGCATGGCGGGTGGCGATTCCTCGGTGGGTGTCAGGCTGTTTGGACACGTACCGGCGGTGCGGGCGGCGGTTGCCCCTTGTAGCGCGGCGGTCAGTTCTAAAATTACCGTCGCCAGGGTATATCTTGTCGCCTCGTTCGTTGTCAGCTTCTTTCCGTTCGTTGCCAGTTCCTTCTCTCTTGGGTTGTCATTGCCTTTTGTTGTGCTGGCGCCTGGGTTAATTTCCATCTTTATCCTGATTAAGCTCTATAATCTTTATCCTGTCGACTTAACCGTTCTGTGGCAATATCGTTGCGGGGTTTCTTGTTGTTGGATGCGAATGGTGAGATTTGATTGAAGCGCAGTCGTTGAGTGGTAAGTGAAGCACACAGTTAGGAATAATCAGGACACATGGTGAGGTTTGAAAATAAAAGGCAACTGGATTGGAGGGAAGAAAGCTTGAGAAGTGCTGAGCGATTTGACCTATTAATTAATTGATCACATGGCGATGATTGGACTTAGATGAAATGAGCGGAGAGAGAGAGATCTCTAGAGTAGGTGTTACCTTGTTGGAAGCCAAAGCCTAACTAACCATTCTTGTCTTTCGATTTAACACCACGAGTCAGTTTCTCTCTGATTGGTTGAGAGATCTCACATGATCTTTTTCTATTGGTTGACCTACTTAAGGTGCTATCTTCTGATAGGCCGGCGGCTTCCCTTGATGAAAGCTGTGCCCTGCCTGGTATATCCGATTTCGTTAGGAAGTGTTTGGTGTCTTGACGCTTATAGTTTCGAAGGATATTAGACACGTCCTGTTTTTGCCGGAAGTACTGGATGTCTCTCAAACTTTTATAACTTCTGGTCACTCGACACGTCCTGTTTGTCAGGAAGTATTGAGTGAATCTTGGTTAAAATAACTTCTGCGGTCACTAGAGACGACCGGTCTCTGCCCCTGCAGTATTGACACAGGGGTGCCCAGAATAGTCGTGCCAGCCTTAGGTCTTACTTCCTATATCTTTTGTTACTTTCTTTCCTCCAGTTACCTTGTTCTTTATTAAGTCTTTGAAAATCATACATGGTACATACATAGTGGGTCGGGGTTGCATTTAATTATATACAAATTATGACATATATATATATATATATATATATATATACCAAAAGACCAATATCCTTATCAATTCTTAAAATTTGGTAATGTTCACCATTTCAAGTAAACGCCACAATTCAAATTATTTTTGTCACTATCACGGCATTGCCTTTTTACAAGGAACATTTTCACGCTACCATAATCAACGATCAAAAATATCAATTTTTAAATATAAATTAACATAGGTGAAACGCATTTTTTTTAATTGTAAAAATCGGAAGATACAATATCTTCAAAAACACCACTAGGGAAAACAACTATCTTTCCCAAAACAAGTTAAAATTAAAGATTCCCTCCACTTCATCGCCAGTAGCTAAATTAGGTCACAACCTACCAAACTTATTAACAACATTTTATTCTAACTTAGATACACTCCCTCGTCTCTACTTTTTACATGCATAATTAAGCATCAATAAATCTCTCTCAACAAACGTTACAACACCCTCACACATAACTTTCTCCAATTGGCAACAATTTTTAGTGCGCGACTTAAAACACAAATCCAATTTCGAGCTCCACCTAGCTCTATATCGTCGCCACAATAAAAAAATTTCACATTAAGCATGCCATATCCGCTAACAGTCAAATATTCTCGACGTGTTTCATACAACAACCACCCATGACTTTATTAAATTTGTTATTCATGGTGAAACAGGTTAGATTTTGTGCCAAACTAAGACTTCACGTGACACCTTTTTATTCACATTTCTCACTTCGTGTCACAGTGCCACACCACAAAACTTTTTCACTTTTCAGGCCAAAGACGCCTTCATGCCTGTGACACCACATCTCAACTCAAAGCGTGTCCACGTTGAAAGTCGAACTTTCACCACACATCTAAACCTGACATCACCTAATAACATTTTTTCTAAGTCTAAACTAAATTCGAAACACAACAACTACAAAACACCGAGAAAATCATATCTTTCAATTATAAGAGTAAATTGCCAACTCAACAAAAGAGAGAAAGTCAGTTTCGAGTAAATCTCAAACATAGCAAGCCATCCCACACGTGTGACCACCCCACAAATAGAATTTCCGTGAAAAAAAGGAAGTGGACGCTCTTTATGACGTCACTCCCCTGGTCACTGTTATCTTTTGAGAATATCTTCTCTCCCCCCTCAAGCAGTCATCTTGACCGCTAGCTTCATGACGCCATTTTGAACACATGTGTCACACTACTCATTTAGATTTCCTCGAGAATCTCACAAATCTCACCAACGAGATATCACAACACAACATACTTTAAACATTTTACATGTTAATTGATAACACCAATTAAAACAATTTGGTTAAGTCTTATATAGACTTTTTAACGCGAAAGAGAAATCATTCTCTACATACCATCATTGAGGACAAACGAAAAGATCATTTCACATATTCCCAGTTTCAGAGTCATAGAAACACCGATATTACCAAAGGGATATAATCTAGTCACACACCACAACTGTAACTTTTCGTCAAAAGAGACAATTTTTGTTCAATTTTACACTACTTAAAATTTATCCAATCATTAATAACCTTCAATTATATTAAAATATTGTATAAAATCTTGAATAATTATTCTTATTCTTACCTTTCAATTATATAAACAAATTTTTAATCCAACATTAAAAAAAAAAAAAAAAAAAAAAAAAACCTTCAATCAAATTTACTTTTATTTTTCATGATATTATTTTAGTATTGTAAAACATCTAATTGTTTCAAAAATTATTTTTATTTTATTATTTATTATCTATTTTATATATTACAGGTTTAATTTTGTCCACTTACACTTTTTGTACCCGCAATCATATTTCTATATTTCTATTTACTATATTTTATTTGTTTAAATACCTTTATTATCTGACAAAGTTTATCATCCACTATCGGGCAGCTACAACAATCGTTTTCAACAATCATATTCTTTAACCAATTCCCTATACTTTTCATCACTATCTTTTCAGTCCTTGCGTCACATCAATGTAGAAAAACGACAGCACTGCTTGACAATTTATTTTTTGATTTCGTAATTCAACAAACGCCTTGAACACAGTTCCCCAGACTTACAAATCCAAACTTCTGGTCTGAACAAGCTTCAAGAGTTTATTTCATTTCATCCGCAGAGCAAATCACCAACGCATACACAAAGCGTTCACCTTTTTCAACTTTCAACTTTTTTTTCAGCTCTAGCGGACCACATTCAACCTTTGATTTCGAGTCAAGTCAGATCACCTACTGTCGCTACAATTCTACTTATCGCATGGCTCTATTTTAACTCCTTTCTCAATCATATTAATAAACAACTTTTCTTCAACAACTTTTAACCCAATAATCCTAAAATTGTGACAAAACACTGTAACCCTTATATAGGATCGCAGGTGAAACATTGCCTAGGAAGACGCTCAAGTCCATATCCTCGCTTTGCACCTGGACCTAAGTATTCGATTGCATGTGTAAATCTCACAATTGCTTATTCTTTAACTACTAACCCTGTCCAACGCCCACCAATATTCTCTTAGAATGTGAATTTTTATGTCATCATTTTATTTTAATCATCTTTTTTGTTAATCAAACACAATGTCATTTTTATTTCACTTTTATATATCCAACAAATATCATCTTGTTATAGCCCTTTTTAACCCTCACAGTTTAAATTAATTAAAATAAATTTTAATTACTTACCTGTGTTAGAGAGGCTTTACCCGCCTAAACCCGGATAAACCCTTTCACTCCCGGGGCCCATCTATGGTAATTTAAACCAACAACCCCATACTGTCTATATAACTTGTAATAAGATTGCCATGTTGTATATAGAAACACATCTATAAATAATTATGCGCATGATTAATCTGTGTCATTGCATCACCTATGTAACGTTATTTGTACAAAGTGGATAAATAAATAAAATCTGTAATAGATTTAAAAGTTGAGCTAAAGCAGAGATCGAGCATAGTATTGCCAAAACAACAGAGTCTAAATATGGAAGTCATAAATCAGGTAGATTCACAATTCCCACGACAGGCCACCCACACTGTCACATGTGGTGGAATGCAGAGACCCCTCTCACACCTGGACAGGTAAAGGCGCCCTTTCTCAAACGCCCCTGTCACATAAGGCCCCCTCCCGTCTTTTAAACTATAAATACATCACTTTTACAGGGACTTGACAGCTCAGTACAGCTCAGTTCAGTTTAGTTTAGTTCACCCTTAGTGCAAGCCGCGTCGGTCGTATGTAATGTCGATCTCATCCAACATGTAGTTAGAAGGAACTCGTCTATCTCCATCTTTTCGCTCCTAGCTCAGCTTTTATCTGTTAACGGAACTTTCTTAGTGCAACTGTGTCTTCGTTTTTTGTGTATGGATATCCCCAGCTTTCCACTCTGCCTCGACCACGACTGCCTGTATTTTGTGAGAACTTTTAAAGGTCTTCCAAGGTGCAGAGAGGTACTGGAAAACTCTACATCCTGACTGTTCCTCTTGGTCAACACAGTACAATAAGAGCTACCAGGACTTCAACATTATTTCAGTAGTCGACAGGATCTCTACAAAAGCTACTGGAATTCTCTCATCTCTTATTACATGAGTCGACAGGATCTCATCACAGATAAGTCGACAGCAACTCATCATCACATATATATATATATATGATGACATTCTCAAAGGGCAGGATTATGATATTTTAGCGTTGTCTTTTCAGCATCCGAGATTAGTTCCTGGATTCCAGAAGGGTCTCGAGCCAGGCTATTGGTCTGCTTCTCCTTAGGCACACACCTCAAAGGCCAGCACATCGCCTTTCTTACAAAAGATAATTAGATGTAGAGTTTCAAATGCTTCTGAAAACTTTGTTAAAGCGGCTGTGTTTACATGGTATGTAGTGATAGCAAACTAGGGGCCTGGATGGACTAGGTCTCAAATCACCCAACCAAACTGCTCTAACAAACCTTGAATTCCCGCACGAACAAGCCGAAAGATCAGGCTAGAACAAACAAACAGCCTAGTACACACAAGGCCCAAGCACGCCTGGACGCTCCAGCTGAACGGACAACGCTAGAACGAACGCGCGAACTAGGCTAGAACAAACATCCAAGAGCATTGCACGCACTAGAACGCACAGTACGCACTAGACCGCACGACGCCTCCTGGACGACGATACGACCTAATACGCATGTACGCGATAGATACAGACAACACCCAAGAACGCCTGAACCAACACTAGGACAGGGCGAACGAACTAACGGGAACGCCAAACGTCAAGGACGATAGAATGGACTAAGACTGATTGAACGAACTAGGTGACCAGACGGACCAGAACGAACGAGTCCCTGGAAAACTCCACCAAACTAGTTTTACAAACCTTGAATTCTCGCACGAACTAGCCGAAAGGTCAGGCTAAAGCGAACAACCAGTCTAGTACATGGAAAGCCAAGCACGCCTGGACGCCCCAGCTGAACGGACAACGCTAGAACGAACGCGCGAACTAGGCTAGAACAAACATCCAAGAACATTGCACGCACTAGAACGCACAGTACGCACTAGACCGCACGACGCCTCCTGGACGAGCGATACGACCTAATACGCATGTACGCGATAGATACGAACAACACTCAAGAACGCCTGAACCAACACTAGGACAGGGCGAACGAACTAACGGGAACGCACAGACAAAAACGCCAAACGTCAAGGACGATCAAATGAACTAGAACTGATCGAGCGAACTAGGTGACCAGACGGACCAGAACGAACGAGTCCCAGGAAAACTCGACCAAACTAGTTTCACAAACCTTGAATTCTCGCACGAACTAGCCGAGCAATCAGACTAGAACGAACACCCAGTCTAGTTCATGGAAGGCCAAGCACGCCTGGACGCCCCAGCTGAACGGACAACGCTAGAATGAACGCGCGAACTAGGTTAGAACAAACATCCTAGAGCATTGCACGCACTAGAACGCACAGTACGCACTAGACCGCACGAGGCCTCCTGGACGAGCGATACGACCTAATACGCATGTACGCGATAGATACGAACAACACCCAAGAACGCCTGAACCAACACTAGGACAGGGCGAACGAACTAGCGGGAACGCACAGACAAAAACGCCAAACGTCAAGGACGATCAAATGGACTAGGAGTGATTGAACGAACTAGGCGACTGGACGGACAAGAACGAACGAGTCCCCAGAAAACTGTTACACTATTTCATTTATGAACTAGTGCGAAGGACATACCAGAAATCTCTCGTGAAATAGAGAGATAGATTAGGAAAGAACAGAACAAATGCCCCAGAACACAACAAAACTAGTTTAATAATTTGCTATGAATGAAGGAACTATATTTGCATCCAGAGACCGAAAATTACGAATAACATGATTCAAGACGCAAAATTTACCAAGAAGAAAACCAAACTATGAAAATCTTAAACTGACATGATCCAAACTAAAATCTATCAAGAAGACAGAAATAACAATGCAACTATAAATATGAATCTCTTATGGAGACAAAAACGAACACTGCACCAGGAAATTTGAATCCGCTTTGAAGGCAGAAACTGAACTATACTACCCAAAACACTGATCACAAAATAAATTCTACACTATATATATATAAATATATATATATATATAGTGTAAAAACTATATAATAAAAATATAACAGTGATACTACATATACTACTAATAGTGCATGGTTCTGTCTTTCTCTTTTTTCTAACTATCATATATATTCTCACTTCTATTATTCTATATATAGGATTAGAGTATGTCTAAATGACGTGTAAAAGCCGATACAAAAGACGTTACGTTGTTAAATTTTATTGTTATTAATTATAAATATATAATTAACTAGATGATGTTTTAGAAGTAAAGGATTTTTTTTCTCTCTATCTATACTAAATAATAACAATTTACAAATTTTATAATTTGAATTTAAATAATCAAAATAATGAAGATAATTTTAATAGTTATTTTAATAATTATCAGCTGTGTGATACATCCACCTGTCTATACAGACCACCCTGTCTATAGCGACCACTCTAGACAAACCTGTTATCAGCTGTGTGATACATCCACCTGTCTATACAGACCACCTGTAGGCAACCCTGTTATCGTCAGTGTGTTACATTCACCTGTCTATACAGACCACCCTGTCTATAGCGACCACTCTAGACCACCCTGTTATCAGCAGTGTGATACAATCACCTGTCTATACAGACCACCCTGTCTATAGCGACCACTCTAGACAACCCTGTTATCAGCAGTGTGATACAATCACCTGTCTATACAGACCACCCTGTTATCATCAGTGTGTTACATTCACCTGTCTATACAGACCACCCTTGTCTATAGCGGTCACCTTAGGCAACCCTGCTATCAGCAGTGTGATACATACACCTGTCTATACAGACCACCCTGTCTATAGCGACCACTCTAGACAACCCTGTTATCAGCAGTGTGATACAATCACCTGTCTATACAGACCACCCTGTCTATAGCGGTCACTTCAGGCAACCCTGTTATCAGCAGTGTGATACATACAACTGTCTATACAGACCACCCTGACTATAGCGACCACTCTAGACAACCCTGTTATCAGCTGCCTGTCTATACAGACCACCCTGTCTATAGCGGTCACCTTAGGCAACCCTGTTATCATCAGTGTGTTACATTCACCTGCCTATACAGACCACCCTGTCTATAGCGACAACTCTAGACAACCCTGTTATCAGCTGTGTGATACGTCCACCTGTCTATACAGACCACCCTGTCTATAGCGACCACTCTAGACAACCCTGTTATCAGCTGTGTGATACATCCACCTGTCTCTACAGACCACCCTGTCAATAGCGACCACCCAAGACAACGTTTTTAAAATATATTCGCACTCGGGTAAAACCCGGGCGTTGCCCGGGCCTTTCGTCTAGTATATATATATATATATATTGTAAGATGGCGGTTGAGGCCAGGTAATTAGGTGGCTCCAAGCAGGTTAAGTTCTTGGGAGAATTTCAAGCGATGTGTAGATGAGGTTGGGATTTTCTATTACAATGACAGTCTGAAATTTTAGGTGTTGGAAAGATCGGTAGATGAAGTGGTATCCACAGTTTGGTCATCATTTTGGCATTGGAAGCAACTCTATCATGTTTCAAATCTCGTTTTCGCAGTAGGTTCAAATGTAGCCATGACCAGTTAGGATGGTTGTTGAAGTGCATCAATGTTTGATTCTTGGTAGCATTAGGCGAAAACGTATCGGCTTGGATGAAAATTTTCTGGGAATCCTGTTTTAGAAATTCCTGCCAGTCTCTCTCAATTTATTCTGTGCGAGATGATTTTTCTTATTGCGGGGGACATTTTTGGACAGATCAATGGTAAGCTATAACAACGAGGTTTGATTCAAGGTATTTCATATGGCAGGACGAACCGCTTGTAACAGTTTGAGGCATTTTGGAAGTTTTCATTCCAGTAGATCTGGATAGTTTTGGTTGTGTGCAAAGTATGGCGAATAATTCTGCTTGGAAGACTGAGCATTAATGGTCTAGTTTGCGGTGTCTTAAGGAAAAACGGCAAGATAATTCCAACTCCTGTGGACTAGATATATATGATGCTAACACTTTCATTTTGTAAAATTGTATCAACTACTGAAAAAGGATGGTAGAGAATTAAGGAAGGGCTTGTGGATGATTCATATAGGCCAGTTTCTAGGTTTTCAAGTACTAATAGTCGCCCTTTATAATAGTTGAGAGAAGGGCAGGTTATGAAGAAACAGTTGGTAGCTACATAGATGGATCACAGCTTATGCTTGTTTTGGTAAACTGTAGTTAGTGTGAGAGTAAAAGTATAGGCGTTGTTTCAAATATTCTGGGAATTCTATTTTTTCAAATCTTATTTATAGGTCATTCCTTGCATTCTGTGCGAACCGATTTTTCTTATTGCGAGCCAAATTTTTGGAAGGGTCGTGAGAGACGACGTTAAGCTAAAACTTGGCTGCTAGGACTGTTATCACTTTTCCCAAAATAATGCTGTGGCCTTTGACCGAGCAGAGTTGCACATTTGGTGTGTACGGTGAAGGCTACAAATTATTTCTGCAACGTGTTGAGATCCAAGGAATGTACTTGGCAGGAAGAACAGCTTGTGATAGTTTGAGGCAATTTGAAAGTTTCCATCTGAGTAGATCTGGATAGTTTTGATTGCCCATAAAGTATGGCTAAGAATACTGCTTGGAATTAATGGAGAAGTTTGAGGTGCCTAGGTCTTGAAGAAAGGTCGCAAGATAAATCCAGCTCCATCTGAGACTTTGAATCGACCAATATATATGGTTGTAACACTTTCATTTAGTAGAATTTTATGTACTTCAGGAAAGAGAATAGGGAATTAAGTAAAGTTTGGGGATGACTGTTATAGGACAATGTCCAAGGTTTTCAAGTACTTGTCAAATTATGAGATGTCGAGAGGAGGCACCTTGTAAAGAAACAGCTGGTAAATATGTTGATGGACCACATCTGATGTCTGTTCTGGCCAACTGTAGTTAGTGTATTTTATGAGGTTCGCAAGACCATTTGGCCACATTTGTCCTAAACACCAGAGCCATGTAATAGTGCTGGGAAATCAACCATTTGGTAGTTGTTTTGATCAGAACTTCGTGATCTTTGACATTTTACGGCGTATATAAACCTTTGAAGAATTCACTGGTATTTTAATGCGCTTTTATATAATAGAAACTTTGGCCAGAAAAGGTATTCAAGGGGTATAAATGCCGGCGCGGCAGCCTCTATATTCAACATTTTTAACAATGTATCGAATAGGTGTCTGGAATTCTTATGATTCTATTGATTGTAGTGATGTTTATCTGCTTCCAGTGAATAAATACGTCTGTGTTTTCTCTGGATTTACCACGTTCTTTTCCTCGCTTGCTACACTTTTAAGAATATTTGTAGTGGGGGTTTATTCAAACAATAGGAAGTTGACATGGTACTTGTGTGATAATAGTAAAAATATCTCTACAGCAGATCCAATTCCTTCCTATGTGGTTTGTTATAATTAACAGTTTCCTCTTGTAATTATATCTCATTAAAAGGGCTCAAAGTTTTTCCTTTTGCGACTCTAAATTAAAATAGGGTTGCCATTAGCACTTTAGAAAGTTTTCTGACCTTCTAAATAAAGAGCTGGATCATCTCTTAAAGTTATTTGACGCCTTTTAAGGTTTCAATAATGGATTGTCTATTGACTGCGTCAATTTATCGACTGACTACAAAACTAAGTTTCAATCAATTTAGTAATTGACGGTTTTCAGAGCGTTTTCAATCGAGTAGCGTGGTACAAATCCAAATTAAAATAAGGAGAACCTTTGTATCGGTCTTCTAACCATTGCAATCGTTCCAGAATTGCGCGCTTTCACAAATACTTTGGCTAAGGGTTGAGCTGGGTAATAGGGAGGAAACTGTCTAAAGAGTGAGATAAAATACTGTTTGGTTGGGTATGAGGACCAAGAGCCTAATTTTCTTATGTGGTTTAGGGAAAATACGCAGCTGAGAGTCTTTAGCGAGAAGTTCTGCCATTAGTGTTTGCAAGGTGCCTCATTAAAAAAAGCTGAGTCGGTCAGAGTCAGGGGATTTCCTGAGTCCATAACATTGCACGGAGAACTTGAGCGCCAGTTAAGTCTGGTTTTGAGGAGATAGTAGAATATGTTGTCGATTGAAGCGGCAGAATCGATGCTCCAGGTGGGCAAAAAGGTTTCTTCAGGTGTGAATGGGTTCCGCCATTGTACTTGAGTAATGACAATATTCCCTAGGTGACTTTTTCTTTGGACATAGTTATTTGTATAGAACTCCGAGTTACCGAAGAGATTAATTCATTCAGAGATTATAAAATAAATTTGCACAATTAGTATAATTTATTTCACATTTTAAAAGGCTAGCTTTAGAGCTCAAAGCTCTTCGAAGGGCTTATTTCTCTAGAATTATACCAACAAGCTTGGCAATAATATATAATCATATATTAGAGATTTCTTTAAATAGCGTTATCGGTGCATTGTTTTTTTACCTGTGTAGAATTCGAAAAGTTTCTTATATGATGTGAGGTGCTCTGGGATAGGAGTTTTAAGTCCAAAACTTCACTTCGGAATTTAGCCGAATTGAACCTCTTTTCTTGTAGATGCCCTGCAGGCATATGGAAGGATCGGAGTATAGACCTCGATCATTTGGTCAATAAACACGTAGAGGGTATTTCAGCATTGAGACTGCATGTGGCAGTGAAGACCGACAAAATTCCATGAAGACACTCGAAAATCAGGTTAATTCTTCCAAAGGTGCATCGTTTTGAAGCTAATAATTCTTGAATGATGGTTAGAGAAGATTTGTGAAGGAGAATTCCAGCAGACATGTTCTAGGGGCTGCGGTGGCTAGAAACGAAGGTTACATCGATGAAGAATGACTTACATCCACTGGTCTAATACACGGGAGCTCCCAGGAATTGTAGGTTGGTGGCCGTGGAAGAATCCTCCAGACCGCGGAATGCCTCGAAGCTCCATGTTGACCGCTGGCCTCCATTCCAAGAATACATAGTAGCGCACATCTGGTGAAGATGGATTCTAGACTGGAGAGAAATACACAATCTGCGATGCCACGGTTCTAATAAGTTTAAGAAGCTTGGAGGGATTTAATGCCAAGCCAAACCATAACAGCCAAACCAAACCATGACAACAGTGATATTTGGATCAGAGGAATTACCCTATATAGAACATTCTGTAAACCCTGTATAACTAATCCTGAGGAGACGTAGTTTCCAAATGAAGCAAAGGTCAAGTAGTAACTGGGAGGATCGTCTGAAATTTTGAATTGTATCTTTTACGTAGTGTGGCTGCTATTTTAGAAAGTTAATAAACTCTAACTGAGAGATTTCTGAGATTTTCCTGCAAAAATTAAAGAGCCTAGTGTTATTTTCCAATGTCATCCATGATCTATATAGAATTTTCTTAGATTAAATTCCACACATACTCTGCCATTGCTTTTCTCTTATTATAATTGCTAAATTATAAATGCACTGTGAGAACCTATTTGAAGATATTTAATATCATTAAAAAACGTCTTAAAAATCAATTTGTCCCATTTTTTGCGAAAGCTGTTTTAAAAATAAACTATTATAATGCTATTCAATTTATACACCTTTATGCGAGGCTGATTTTCAAAAATTTTCAAAAAATCATGCATATATCGAAATATTCTATACAGATCATTGCTTTTAAATTCCATTAGATTTCATTTCTCTCTTTACTCTGATCGCAGAAGAGATAATCCATTTTATGGAGAATTTATCAAATAGAAAATATGTTTTCTCTTTGCCATAATTATCCGCAACTATAGAGAAAAATAGACCATCAGAGAAAATTCCAAGTTATATATAAATAGATGCAAATATTTGAGAAAAAAACAGAATATTTTTTATATAATTATTAGAATACATATACCTATTAGCCATGATGAAATATATATTCTAAAGATTCCTGGTGATTTCTTTAACAGAGAAAAAGATAAGTTATATTAAAATATTTTTATAAATATTATTTACTAAACCAATTATTTCTTGGTTCAAAAGTCAAAGTATTATGAGTATATTAAGGGCCTGTAAGGAAATTGAATTACAAAATGTAAACATTGCCATGTCTCCTATGTAATCGTCTTCTATTCTAGATACCTCTCGATTATTGAAATATGTTAAGATTCCTCGAAGTTTTATAGAAAGTCAATTATCAATTCTATATATCGAATATTGAGATGTATCAAAACATAAAGGAGATAGCTGTGAATTTAACTTTATTAATTAATGTTAGTGAAGTGCTATAAATTGAATCAATTTTCTATGTGTGCTATGGTTATTTTCCAAACATATTAAAAACATTGAGAAACATCAAATAGTAATCAATGAGTTTGATCTTTGATATCGAAATTGATTTGGTTGCAATGATTCTTATGAACACTTCGGTTAAATTCTTGTGTAAATAAGACCTGCAGAAGTTCAATTATAGTTAAATTTGTGTTTGATTATATAGAGAAGGGGAATCGTTCTCTAATAATATATAATATTGAATTCTGTGTGGATTCAAGTTAAACATTATGTGCTATCAATTCCACGTACCGGGAAATGTTGTGTTTGGGTTCTGTATGGATTCAAGTTGAACACATTATGTGTTTTCAATTCCACGTACTGGGGAAATGTTGTGTTTGGATTCTGTGTGGCTTCAAGTTAAACATTATGTGCTATCAATTCCACGTACTGGGAAATGTTGTGTTTGAATTCTGCATGGCTTCAAGTTAAACATTATGTGCTATCAATTCCACGTACTGGGAAATGTTGTGTTTGAATTCTGCATGACTTCAAGTTAAACATTATGTGCTATCAATTCCACGTACTGGGAAATGTTGTGTTTGAATTCTGCATGGCTTCAAGTTAAACATTATGTGCTATCAATTCCACGTACTGGGAAATGTTGTGTTTGAATTCTGCATGGCTTCAAGTTAAACATTATGTGCTATCAATTCCACGTACTGGGGAAATGTTGTGTTTGGATTCTGTATGGATTCAAGTTAAACATTATGTGCTATAAATTCCACGTACAGGGAAATGTTGTGTTTGAAATTCTGCATGGCTTGAAGTTAAACATTATGTGCTATCAATTCCACGTACAGGGAAATATTGTGTTTGAATTCTGCATGACCTCAAGTTAAACACATTATGTGCTATCAACTCCACGTACTGGGAAATGTGTTTGGATTCTGTATGGCTTCAAGTTAAACATTATGTGCTATTAATTCCACGTACAGGGAAATGTTGTGTATAGACAATGAGAGAAATAAACATCATTAACCGAATCTATATATTGGAGGGAAAAGAACAGGAATCTCCAGGGTCTTGGATCCTAGAACAGAAAACTTACCTCAAGACAAGTTTCTTTTAAGATTTGAAGGTGAAACCTAATTTCTTATACGACTATCATGAAGATAGAGGCTGCCTGGCCAGCATTCATTTTTCTTCTAAAAATAGACACTTCGGTCAGTTAAATTTTTTTTTCTCAAACGTTTCAACAAAATATTTTTGCCTTCATCAGGAGAAATAAATAAAGTGCTTTATTTTTATTTTATTTTTCCTGACGAAGAAAAAATAATTTTGCTGAAACGTTGACAAAATAAAACTTTAACTGGCCAAAGTGTCTATTTTCAAAAGAAATATGCGACTATATTATATATACACTCATGGAGACAAAACACAAGGAAATGTAAAATATTTTAGTCGTCTGTTTTTTTTTTTTTTTGTTGAAGGAGACAAAGGCAATTATTTTTGTTCACACACTTGGTTATCTAGTATGTCTTCAATAAAGGTCAATATGTATCAAATATTTTCATAATTATTTTCTGAATCCTGATATACAATGCTAAAAGGCACAACTTTCTTAGGTTTTGTCCATTATAAAGTATATAAAATATCAAATGAATTGATGACAATAATATTCAGGACCTTGAGCTCTATTTACAAGGCAAGGATAAAATTGATTCTCGAAAAATTTAAAGAAAGAAAATAACTTTGAATGCATTAGGTTTAAAAATATTGATATCTCTATTTAAAATGCTGTTCCTTAAAGTATTGGATTCAATTCTTTCCGAGAAATAAATTCGCTGCTGCTACACATTTTAACCTAGACTAAAGAATACTGCCATAGTTGTGTCTCCTCCCAGTAATAGTCAGACACCGTCAAGCATCCGTTTATCTCGAGATACTTCTCCAGGTACACACCACGTGCCGAGATCTACTGGTCAATTCCCTCCAATTACACAGTTAATGTCCTATATATACAAATATATATTTACATGATGATAGTGATAAAACATGCAAAATAAATACAGATGTTTAACCATTTACATACACAACACATCTCCCCTCTTAATAGTAGTGCAGTCGGTCTGGTGGTCTTCTGGATCGCTGCGGTCTTGGACTGCGCACAGGGACAGAGACAGCCGCAGCAGCAGGGCCCGGTTCTGGTTCTGGAGTGTCCTCTTGTGCTGAAGATTCCTCTCCTTTCAATTATTCGTCCACCTCCGGGGCTTTTTCCATTTTCTTCTTCTGTCCTCCAAGCCTAAGGTGATCTCGTGAAGTGCCAGGAAGTATAAAGTATCTTGATGTACCCGGCAATACCAAATCTCTCACTTCAGGAACTTCGTTCTTGATAACTGGCCTTAGTTGATTTATGTGTCTTTTCACATAACGGCCTTCGTCTTCTATAAGGTAATGTCGGCTGCTCAGTAGTTCCGTGATCCTGCCCCTTTTCCATTTTGGTCTGTTAGCAAAACCCCGGAAATACACATCAGAGCCGACCGAAAAATGCTCTTTCTTCCTCACGGCATCATGGTACACCTCTCCCACCTTCGCCATTTTCGGAATCAAATTTGAAAATCTTGATCTTAAACTTCTTTTCATTAAAAGTTCCGCGGGAGACTTTTTTAATACCGTTTGAGGAAAAGCTCTATGGGTGAATAAAAATCGCTGTAGATTGATTTCTATACTGTCCTTTCCTTGGTTCTTTCGTAAAGAGTTTTTGAATTCGCGTACATAACGCTCAGCTAAGCCATTAGTACTGGGATTGTACGGACTCGTTTTTGTGTGTCTTATTCCATTCATTGTTGTAAATTCTTCAAATTCACTTGAGACAAATTGTCTGCCATTATCGGTTACCAAAATTTCAGGTAATCCAAATCTGGCAATGATCTCCCTAAGATGTCCTATGATAGTCCTTCTCGTAATGTCCTTTATGATGACAATCTCCAGCAATTTGGTGTACGCGTCTACAAGTACGATAAACATTCGTCCCATAAGGGGATCCGCTAGATTTAAGTGTAGACGGTGCCACGGCTTTTCAGGCCAAGTCCACTCTGAAATGGTAGACGGCGGCATACTTGCAGATTCTTTGCATATTCTACAATTTCTAGCCAACTCTTCTTATCTATGCCTGGCCACCAAAAATACCGTCTAGCAATCATTTTCATTTTCACCATCCCTAGGTGCATCTCATGTAAATCGTCCAAAATTAAGGATCTTAATTTCTGGGGAATTACCACTCTTTCACGCCATTGAAGACACCCAAACTCACAACTTAATTCGTCTTTTATCCTATAATAGGGATATAGTGGATTTTCCTGCGATACCTTTGGAATTTGCCAATTATTTTCCCTAACATTTCTCAACACAATTGATAGTAATCTATCCCGGCGTGTCTCAACTGCCACATCCTGGAATGAGAAAGGGACCTCGCTCATTTTCGAAGGAGAAGCACCTGATCCTCATACAAAGATTCCGTAGTCTTTAAGCCTAAAGGTAAACGTGATAACGCGTCTGCATTGCCATTATCACCAGTTTTTCGAAACTCCACAGTGTATTTAAATGCAGCTAATTTTAAAGACCACCTCTTAATTCTTGATGCAGCACATATGGGAATCGGTTTCTGGGGTGAAAAAATGTGCATTAAAGGTCGGTTGTCTGTGACCAACACAAATTCACGTCCCAATAGATATTGTTGGAATTTCTCACAACCAAAAATTATGCTTAAGCCTTCTTTTTCTAATTGAGAATACCGCCTTTCCGCTTCAGTTAGCGTTCTTGAAGCAAAAGCTATAGGAGTTTCTTCCTTTCTATCGTTTCTGTGACTCAGAACCACTTATAATCCATAGCTAGAGGCGTCACATTCAAGGACTAGTTCCCTAGTTACATCATAATGCGCCAGCACCGACTCGTTAGTTAGCAATGCTTTGCATTTTGCAAATAATATACGGTGTTCGCTAGTCCAATTCCATTTGGAATTCTTTTTTAAGAGGTGATAGAAGGGCGCTAAAATATCTGCAATATTTCTTATAAACCTAGAGTAATACATAAGGAAACCTATAAAAGATCTCAATTGAGAAACGTTTGTAGGTTCAGGCGCCTCTACCACCACTTCTATTTTACTACTTATGGGATGCAGTCCCTTTTTATCTATTTTAAAACCTAAATATTCAACAGCATTTACTGCGAATTTGCATTCATCCTTGTTTAATCTTAAACTTTTTTCTTGCAGCCTTTTAAAGACCAATTTCAGCTTTTGCTCGTGATCCCTATGATCCTTTCCGGCTACCAGGATGTCATCGATGTAGCAAGCCACTCCCGACATATCTGCAAATAAATTGTCCATTACTCTTTGGAACTTATTTAGTGCTACAGCTACTCCATAGAGTAGCCTTTTAAAGGCAAATAACCCCTTCGTAGTATTAATGTTCACCACTCCTTTGGCCTCTTCAGATAACCTGACCTGCAAATAAGCTCTGGATAAGTCAAATGACGAAAATACTTTATTTCCAAACAATTTTGAAAACATTTCGTCTATTTATGGCAGCGGGTACTTATCCAATTCTATGGCTTTATTTGCGGTGCATCTGAAATCGCCGCAAATTCTAAGGCTTCCATCTTTCTTCAGTACCGGTACTATAGGTGCGGCCCAGTTTGCATACTCAATAGGTTGTAAAATTACCTCGTTAACCATACAATCGATTTCAGAGTGTTTCTACTTTTTTTTTTCAAAGAAAAAGGCAAACTTCTCGCCTTACAAAATACAGAGGTCGTATTTTTTTAAAAATAAAAATCAATATGGACGTTTTTTAAGCAACCTAATTATTTGCTGAATAAATTAGCATGGTATATTCAAACCATGGATACATTTTTTAAAACTTGCTCTTTTTTAAAACGAAAATTGCAATTATACCGCGAATGTTTCTTTTAAACAAAAAATCGAAATTTATTTTAAAGAGAAATAGCGATAATTTCTAACTTTAAGGATGAAGCATGATAGGATGAATGTGAAGAGTAATGATAAACGGAAAAATAAAAGTGTCCAGGGATGGGAATCGAACCCACAATGTTCCGCTTACCGGGCAGATGCCATGTCCACTAGGCACGAAAGATATGTCCAGGGTAGCCTAGTGGACATGGCATCTGCCCAGTAAGCGGAACATTGTGGGTTCGATTCCCATCCCTGGACACTTTTATTTTTCTGTTTATCATTACTCTTCACATTCATCCTATCATGCTTCATCCTTAAAGTTAGAAATAATCGCTATTTATCTTTAAAATAAATTTCGATTTTTTTGTTTAAAATAAACATTCGCGGTATAATTGCAATTTTCGTTTTACAATCATAAGCCGCGTTATATTGTATTTTAAATTGCTCTTTTTTATTTCATAAAGATTCCATTGAAGGAAAACCATAAAAGAAAAAAGAATAAAATACCAAATTATTCTAAATAATAATTTTCTTAGATATATCGTAAAAAGTCCAAGAACAACGAACGTTTTACCAAAATAATTAATCTTAAAAAAGATAGACCAACCTGAAGAAAAAGGATAAATATTTCACTATCAAAATTTCATCTCTGAAATATTTAAAATCCAAATGGCTGTAAATTCAACGTCATCACTGTGAAAAAATGCACGAGATGCTTTTTGGATAAAAAAAAAGTTTTTGAACGATGGTTAGAATGGGTCTGTGAAGGCCACTCCCGGCAGATATGTTCTAGTGGTGGTTAGATACCAAGGTTACATCGGTGAAATAAGACTTACGTCCATTGCTTCATGTCCAATACATGGGGTCTCCCAGATATTATAGATTGGTGAGCTTGGAGGAAGCCCCCAGACTTGGCGCCGCGGAATGCTCCAAGATTAGAGGTTGAGCGTCGGCGTCCATTCCAAGAATACATGGTAGCTCACATCTAGTGATGGTGGGTGGAGAGACAGTCACAATCTGCGATGCCACAGTTCAATTAGCTGAAAAGTCTAGGAAAGCATGAATACCAAACCATGACAACAGTGATATTTGGGGCATGGGAATTCCCCTGTATAGGATAATCCTGTTAACCCTGTATAACTGATCCTGAGGGGACGTAGTTCCCAACTGAAGCAAAGATTAAGTAGCAACTGGAGAAAAAATCTAAAATTTTGAGATTTTGTCTTTTCGCGTTGTTTGTCTGCTAATTGTGAAGTTCCAGAGTGTTCCATATGGAAAATTTGTGAGATTTTCCTGCATAACTCTGAAGAACTTAATATTTTTTTCATTACCATCCACAAACTGTATAAATTTTCAAGAAATTATAATGCATTCCCTTCTTATAATTGCCTGAACAAACTTCTCTTCACCTTATCTATGATTGTCCGAACTTTGCAAAAGTGAGACTTCAATTGTTCCCTGATCTAAATGATTTAACTCTTTTACATCAGCCACTTTGTCTATATAAAATTTTGAACTCTACCCTTTAACATATGTAAATTTTCAAATATTTAACTCTAAGTTATTATTTGTTTTTTGTTTGCTTCCTTAGTAATAGGCGCAAAAACTTCCAAATCACGCATGGTTGATTAATAAAAAATTGAAAATATGATAATAATAAATTATTATAATTGCTCTTTTATGCCTTCAATTTAGAAATAAATTCATTGAATGCTTTCTTCAAAACCTTATTAATGATGCACTGAACAGAAAAAGATTTTCTCTCTTTCTTGAGGTAACCCTGATTCCTGTAGCGTTAGATTTTTTTATCATTCTAGTGAATTAAAAATCTAATTGGCCTATTTTTTTAGCGAAAAAAAAATATTTTTGGCATACTTGTAAGTGCAAAAGTTGAACTGTCTTTCACATCTGTAGACATGTGATGGTCTATTTACAGTAAAAGCAGTCGCCAACTTCTACCCACCATGAATATCATGGCCTATACCGAGCTTGCTAGGGATAATAATAAAAATCTCCAGACTGCTCTACTATTTTACTGGATTGTTTCTCTTATATACCCTGTGTTTGAAAATGAAGATAGCTTAGGGGTGTTTAATGAACATATGAACATATAGGTCTGTAGAGGTGGGTATACATATATAATTACAAAAATATAATTCATTATAATTACTGTCATAATATAAAAGTGAATTAAAAGTAAATAGAGCGGATGTCTATATTCAAACCATAGAGAGATGTATATTTTAAAACTTGCGATTTTTCATTTCTTAAAAATGTATTTAACGTAAAATCATGCTGAAAGATAATAATAGAATATCACTGCTCTACAAAATTTTACCCTAAGAGAACTTGATGGTGTTTCTAGTCTCACTTTTGATGCTGAACTTAAAATTCTAATCAGAAGATTCCTATGACCCATGGTTTTTACCTTAAAACATTTTTTTAGTATTGGGTTAAACACAGTAATAAATACAAATAATGTTAGGTAAGCATTTTTTCATAAAAAAACCGTATTACATTACACAAGTTAACCAAAGTATATTTTTCTTTGTCCAAAAAAAGCAGAATTTTATCTTGATGTAACCTTTTGTGCTGATTCTAAATATACCATTAGTTTTTTTTTTCTATCACGCAATATTTTTGAGATACACCTACTTGAAATTTTGAAATGTTTTTAATATATAGGCCTATATGAACGAAATATCTTTATTTTATTGAAAAGTAGTGACAGTGGATTTTCTTCTATACTTTGCTTGTGGTACATCCCTTTTGAGTGTGCAGCAGTAGTCAGCAAGCATACCGGGACTACATTTACCTTGGTACCGCTTCTCCATGCTTGGTATATCTTGATGAAACCTCTCACTATGCTTATCGCTAACTGCACCAGGGTGTCGGGAAATAAATCTAGATGCAAATGCAGGAAATGGATCTTTAGAGAGATGTTACATCCCAGTGCCTTGTAGGAAGTAAGAATCCATTAACTAAGTTACTGTAGTTTTCAATCTTTACATTTCCTAAAAGTTCTTACAAACGTTTATAAAAATAATTCTATGCTGCTGCTCAAATTTCATTTAAGCTATCTTCAAAATTCCCATCCTGCAGAAATTCTCGAATCTGAAGTCCAACGGAAATGGCTTCTTTGATTTTCGCATCACTTATGCTGGGGAATCTTCGCTTCAAATAGGCAAATCCAGCAACATTTGGATTCATTGCCTTGACAAAGTTCTTCATTAATTCCAGTTTAATATGTAATGGTGGTAAATATATATATTACAGATTTGACCAAATGGAAAATGTGCAATATTTTCAAGTCCTGGACTAAGGTTTTTACGGTTTGGCGAGTTCCTTTTGATATAATGCCTTTCTCCTTGTCTCTACTATCCCACTAACACAGAAAATAATAACATTTTGTATAACCAATCAGTAAACCACATATTTTCCAGCTGTATCTGTCGTACTCTACCTTTTTCAAAAGCTGTTTCATGCTTTCGTAACTCTCATGTTAAAAGCGTGTGCCATTGGCACCAATGGGAACTTATTGCTTTTGTGAAGGAGAACAGCTTTCACTTCAACAGCTTTCAACTAACTTTAGAGGAATCAAATCGATGAATAAGCGCCACTCTTCTGTATTATGTTTATGACCAAGCGCATCTATTAGACTAACAACATCATTGCAGTACACTAAACCATTTTCTTGTGAAAATAAATCTTGATATTCACATTGTCTTTTGAGAAAAAAAAATATTAATTTTGTGTCTTCATGCAGCAGATTCCAACATTTTAGCCTAGAGGCTAAAAGTTCATTCTGTTTTTTTTTTCTTTTTTTTTTGTATAAATAGAAATCAAGTATCTCTTTTAGTTAATAAATGGGTTTCGGATGAAACGTGTGCTTTTAAATTTGTGTCATCCGACTCTTTCTCATGACTATTTGAATCATCGTCCCTAGATGTCACCTTTTCGGGAGGCTGTGGGACAGGTAAATCATCACTATGAGGAACTGGTCTCATAGCAGATGGAAAATCTGGATATTTAATGGGATGTTTTGATTAAGATGTAAAACCTGTAGTTTTTGTGTCAAACAAAAATAACAGTCTGAATAATGATCTTTTGGTTCCTTCCATGCCAATGGAACCACAAAAGGCATATGGCCTTCACCTTTAATTCACCCTGTAAGATCCCGAACACAAGCTTGATAACAATGATGATGGACCCAAGTCTTATCTTGGTCAACCACTTTACATCCAAAATAAAGTTCATAGCACTTTTTGATGTGCGGAGTATCGTTTCGCTTTTGAGCCTTGAAAGTTAATTCTTCACAGATGTAACAGAAAGTACCTGGATTATTTACGCTACACCTTGGCATACTGGCACCGGCTTAGATTCATTCTGAAACCCTCTTTAAAAACCCAACCTATCAGAAATTTTTGGGGAAAAAAAAAAAAGAAATATGATGAACAAAAAAAATGTTTATGAAACTATTTAATTTCTGTTCGTTTCAAAAATTTTAAAAATCTCTAGAAAATTGTGTAATAATATATATCAACAAATTATTTATTTTAAAATTTTTCAATAGATTTTATTTTTCTATCAATCTTTGATATTTGATTGCAAATGACTCATTTGGATATTTCATGATAAAATTGTGAAAAAAGTTTTGAAATTACAAAATACTTTCTCACAAGGAATTTCTTTTTATTACAAAACGCTAGCTTTCAAGCGATAATCGCTCTTCAACAGGCTTATTAACATATCGACTATATCCTACCAGAAATATTTACAAATACATACGCACTTGAAAGCTAGCGTTTTGTAATAAAAGGAAACTCATTGTGAGAAAATATTTTGTAAAGAACTAGTGTATTGGCCAAAATTAACCCCGTACTAAACTATAAATAACAATATAACATCATAGAAAATGTTAAGCCATATCAGAGAGAGAAAACAGATATCAATATTTAAAACAAAAGAAAAATTAATTACATGATTTTTACAGTATATACACTCATGGACAAAACTTAAAGGAGTTGTACCTTTTAGCATGTATATGGAGATCAGAACAATAATTCTGAAAGATATTACAGTGACCTTTATTGAAGACACACGATATAACCAAGTGTGAAAAATTTCCTCTGTCTCCTTAAAAAAAACTGACAACCGGCAACATCACTGGCTTTCCACTATCTTTAGTTTTGTCCCCAGGAGTGTATATCTATTAGCTATAAAGTGGGCTTATTCTAGTTTTTAGGTGTTTATTTTTCTTTATAAGGAAAAGAATATGTAATATTGTCGCAAATGTCGATGCATGGATAAACTGGCAGTCGTGTACGTGAGGCGAGTGTTGATGTTCTTCCCACACGCGGACAACAAGAAGCAGAGGCAGGGCTAGATGTTAGCACCGAGAGTGATCGGGGACAGCCCACGGGACAGAGGTAGAGGCCATGACACAAACTTGGATGCTTATCACCGAGACATGGAGATAGAGACTGTGTGTGAGAGACAGAAGCAGCCTGCCGATGGCCACACCCTAGAAAATCTGCTGACCTTCTGCCAAAACCTGTCCTGTTTACAGGGGTCGTCTATAAAAATGTCCCTCGGGACCCCACATGGGCTGGGCGTTGCCTTTTTCCTCCCCTCTGTGCCTGCCACCAGCTGACTGAACACTCTTTGGATCTTTATTTTGACGTCACCATTTTTAGTTTTAAATACAAATAGGGGGTTGAAATACAAATAGTTTATATACAGAATATAAGGTGGTAGTAAATAGAAATAGTGTACATTTCAATAGAAGGGTAGGATATTATAAGGTATCGGCTCTAACTAATTGGAAGATATGTGACAATTACTAAAAGTGTCATTATTATACAGTTTAAAATAATAATATATATATATATTCTTTAATAAACCACTTCTTTATTGGTTCACAAAGATGAGTATTATATCAGTATATTTAAAACCTTGATTCAGTAAGTAAATTGAATTAGAAAATTTGACTTTGTCATGCCTCTTTGATGAATGAAGTTGAGAATATAAATTAATAAAGTTAGTAAAGTGCTATATATTGAACTTATATTCTATAATTGCTATGGATATTTCCAAACATGTGTCTTTAGTAACCTCAAATAGTAATCAATAAGTTGAATCTTTTATATCGATATTAATCAGGTTGAAAAAACTTCTATAAAAATTTAGCTTGAATACTTGGGTAAATAAAGGAGACCCCAACGGATAGAAGTTTAATTATGATTAATATAGAAGAAACATTGAGCATTGATGGTGGCTTTAAAATTGCAATAAGTATATCCGATTTATTTGAAGCAGCATTTCAAGAAAGGTTAACTTAAAATACTTTCTAAGCAAAGTATATACATTCGGGCAGATACGAACACGGATAAATCCCGGGCAACTAGAGTAGATCCCCAAAGAAAGTTTCCAAAGAGAAGAAATTCTGATTAGAAGCAAAAAGTAATTAACAAGCGAATTAGTAGCACACGAAATATCTTCCAATATAAATTTATAAAATTCAAAAATACAAAAGCACATGTTTTGAAAACAAATCAATTTGGTGATGATAAATAAAGTTAAATTTGAAAGCAAGAATTCTACATTTGGAAATTGAATACACCTATCCCCCGATTTACACGGTACTTGTTTTACACGTTTTCGCTTTTACACGATTTTCCAAATAAGTTTTTTTTTTTTGTTTTTGTTTTTATCGCACTATACTAAATGCTACTGTGATTGAACACATGCGCTGTGTACACATCTCACGAGGAATCCCGAGCTTATAGTCTGACTACATATTTTAATTTGTCAATGCATTTTATTTTTATTTCTGTGTACACCTATCCCCCGATTTACACGTTTTCTCAGGAACGTATCTACAGTTTAATAAATAAATATAACAAATAATATTTGGAGAATAAAAGTGACACACGAAACAAAAATAACCAAACATTTGGTATATAGATCCCTATGTATAGTTCAGTATTTTTGAAGGAGATTGCTTAAAACTATACAACTGAAAACTCTGTTAGTGTATTATTTAATTATATTTTAATATTTGTTTAGAAGTATGTCCTAGCAATAATCCATGTACAGATTGTTGTGTCCGATAAGAGAGATAAATTATCACTAACCAATTCTGGATAATGGGAGAAAGAGGGCGGAAATGTCCAAGATCTTGGATCCTAGAACAAAAAATATATACTTTTTAAAAAACTTCTTAAAATGATATTATTTGAATGTAAAACAGAATATCAATGAAGACTATGTATTTTCGTTTATGTTTTTATATAGTATAAAATATCGAATAAATGGAAAATTGTTTTAATGAGTTTCTAGGCCTTGAGAGCTCTGTTTATATAAAGTAAGGGGAAAAATAATTTTTGAAAAAATATTGATGAAAACATTAGGTTGAGCATATTATCAATTAAAATTCACTATCGTGAAGTATTTTATTCAATTCTTTCTGAGTAATATATTTGCTGCATTTCATTTTATTCTAAGACTGAAAAAATGTGTTAAAAGAAAAGCGAATTCTATATTCAAACCATGGCTATATTTTTAGAACTTACGCTATTTTCATTCCATGAAGATTCCCTTATGGAAACACACGATGAGCGAAAAGAATAAAATAATTCATCTTAAAAGAAAATATCGAGAAAAGCAAGAATACTTTCACCATCAAACATACATCTCTGATAGAATTAAAATTCAAATGGCTTAAAATACAACGTGATTAACTGGGAAAAGAATACTGTGGATGATTTTTTCATTGAAAAAAAAAGGTTTTGTGACATCAAATAGTAATCAATGAGTTGAATCTCTTTGATATTGAGATCAGGTTGATAAAAAAAACTTCTATAAAAAAACTTCGGTTTAATTATTATGTAATAGGATGGTTAAATGTTTGTTAGTTTAGAAGAATTTATTATAGTGATAAATAATGTTGTGTTTGGAAGCAATAGTTTAATTGGTCTCATGGTCCCAATCTCACAAATTATTGGTCTTCACAAATAAAACGATCTCATATTTAGAGCTTTAAGGCTTTAGTTCTTATGGCAAAATAAATTACCGAAAGAATTTTCCATTTATGAGAAATTCTCGGATTCTCTTGAGTTCCGGTGGATAGAATGTTCTGAGTCTCCCGGAAGAAGTCGTGCGATCAGCTACTTAAAAACATTTGAAGAATTTTTATGAATAATCTTATTTTGATCTAAGATGTAAGCGTTTCCAATATTTATATTGTGTGAATATTTATTTTAAAAAAAGTAAACAAATCATTGTTATATAGGACGCCATTTTTAAAATCATTTTTATTAATAATTTGAAAAATAAAGATTTTATTTAATAAAGTGTTAAAGGCGATTTCATTTAGAGTGAATCTCGGAACTTGTAGATACAGTGTAGGACTTCGAAGGACTATTTGGAATGAAGAGAGACTCCTGTGGCCTTCCCTCTGCCACCATTAATTCTCAAAAGGTCTCACTACGAGGGTGTATTGAGGAGGGTAAACGGAAAGATAAACTAATGCATAGTTAATTATATTGGGAAATGCAGCTACCAGGTGGCGTGAGCGTAGTACGTAAGTTACGTGATGACGAGAGCACTATAAATTGCCTTGTTTTTTTCGCCTTGGGAAGGAAGTGTATATATTATAGTGTGGATTGAATGAATACTTCGAACACCTTAGAGAGAGGAAGCCTGTTCCCTAGACTCGGAATTCTTCCATCCTCACATTTATTTTCTTCATAATTACTTTTGAGGGCTCCTCACCTTGGCCAACGATATTTCATCATTCCTGTCCTATAGAGGTCTCTGGGTCGAGTGTCAACACACCAAGCCATTTTTAAGGTTTACTAAAGATGGTAGTTTCTAGGTGCTAGGTCTGGTGAGTAGGTTGGATGTGTTGCAACAATTTGAACGGCAATTCGTGGAGTATAGTCAATCAGAACATGGACTTATATACTTAATTTTGATGTGAATACCTTTTTTCTGGACAACTATGGCTCATTAATCCATATTTATTCCCAAAACTTTTGCAGTAGTTTTGCATAATAGCCTCCGTGGATTTATATTCCATTAGAAGTTAATTTAATTTGGGTGCAAATTCTGCCCTCAACCCCTCCACTTTCCACGTTGATGACTTCAATCGCACGCCGTTAAACACCATTTGACGGATCACCTCTTGCTGCTTGCCTCTTCATTTGTTTCTTTTTCCTTATCTGGTTGGCTTACAATTCTGATGGATCCCTAGCTTCTCTCTCGTTTGTTCTCTAATTTACTTCTTGGTTTATTTGGTTATTAGTTGAGTCGTTAGTGATTTCACTATCGCAGTTTCTACTATCACTGGTGTGCTCGTAATTTTTTAGAACATTTGAGGTGCTTTCTGTTTCGTCTTCTTCTTGACTTTGGCTTACGCCAGGTGTAGATCTGTTGGATGTCCCTCTGTATTAATTTACGATATCTGTGTTTTTTCCGTCCATGATAAGTTTTTAAACCTTTATTCTTAGAGTACCATGGTTTATTGCGCGTCCAAATCGGCTTTTTCGTACTCTTCTTGGATTTTTGGCCAATAATCTATTCCTATCTATCTATTCCACGACTAAATGGCCATTAAAACATGGTTTTCTAGTTCTACTTAAAGGCCGCACAAAGCAGACTGGTCACAATGCACTGTGGCAAAGAATCAAACAAGCAGTAAGCCACCAGAGCTGTAACACAATAATTTCTTCCTCCCCTTCCCTTTCTATCGGCTTATTTATAAAATGATTGGATAAGAAAAATATTCTCTCTAGCGATGTGTAGATGACGTTGGAATCTCCTAGTACAATGAAGGTCTAAAATCGTTAGTGCTGGAAAGCTAGAGAGATGAAGTAGTCCACGATTTGGTCGTTATCTTGACATTGGAACAAATCTATCCCGTTTCGGTTTTTGTGTAGTATATGTTTAAACCTAGCCATGACCAGTTAGGATGGTTGTCGTAGTGCGTCTATTTTAGAATTTTTGTAGTATAATGAAAATACATATCTTCTTGGATTCAAATTTTTTTTGAATCCTGTTTTGCCAATCTCTGCCAATCCATGTATTCTTTGCGAGATGATTTTTCTTATTGCGGGCGACATTTTTGGAATGATCGTGAAAGAACTTCGACATGAAATTGGCTTCTAGGGGTGTTAGCTTGTTTCTCACAATACTGTTTTGGCCTTCAACCGAGCAGACTTGCACATTTGGTGTGTGCGATGTAGCCTACAGATGATTTCAACAACAAGGTTTGACCCAAGATATTTCATATGGCATAAATAACCGCTTGTAACAGTTTGGAAATTCCAATCGGAGTAGCACTGGATAATATTTGGTTGCGCGTAAATTATGGCGAAGAAATCTACTTGGAAGACTGAACAGTAATGGTGGCAGCTGTGGCAATATAATTCAACTCCTTCTGTAGACTGGAATACAACAATATATATGATGTAAACACTTTCATTTTGTAAAATTTTATCTGCTACGGAAAAAAAGTTCAAGGTTTTCAAGAACTAATGGTCACCCTTTATAAGATTTCGAGAGAAGGGCAGGTTATAAAGGAACAATTGGTAGATATATAGATGGACCAAATCTGATGTTTGTTTTTGCAAATTGTAGTTAGTGTGAGAAAAAAGTATTGGCGTAGTTGCAAATACTCTAGGGATTCTATTTTATAAATCCCTAATTTATTGGCCTGTCCATGTATTCTGTGTGAACTGAATTTTTCTCATTGAGAGCGACATTTTTTTAAAGGTTGTGAGAGACGATGTTATGCTATAACTTGACTGTTAGGCTGTTTTCTCGTTTCCCAAAATACTGTTTTGGCCTTTGACCAAGCAGAGTTGCACATTTGGTGTGGATGATGTAGGATACAGATGATTTTTGCAACGAGTTGAGATGCAAAAAAGGCATATGGCAGGAAGAATGCATAATTTAAAACTTTTTCTTTTCATCTCATAAAGATTACTTTAAAGAAAATCCTGCTGAAAGAGAATAATAAAATAATCAATATTTTTATAAACGAGGGAAATATCAGAAAAAAAGGCTAAAATATTTTCTCCGTCAAACATACATCTCTGAAATAACTAAAATTCAAATGGCATAAGATACAAAGTCAGAAACTATGAAAACAATGCCAAGTATGCTTTTTTGATTAAAAAAGAGTTTTTGGATGGTGGCTAGGATATAAAGGACTGTGAAGGCCATTCCCGGCAGACATGTTTTAGCGGTGGTTAGATACCAGAGTTACATCGGTGGAAGATGACTTACGTCCATTGCTCCATGTCCAATACACGGGGACACTCAGGAATTGTAGGTTGGTGAGCTTGGAGAAAGGCTCCAGTCTGGCCTCGCGGACATCTCGGAATGTCTCCAGGTTTGGCGTCCATTCCAAGAATACATGGTAGCGTGGTGATGGTGGATGGAGAGACCGTCACAATCTGCGATGCCACGGTGACAATAATATAAACAGGCTAGGTGGGTTTGGGTACCAAACCAAACCATAGTAACAGAGATCTTTTCCAAACTTATGTTTTGAGTATTATTAATTATTAATAGTATTCCATTAGTTTAATCTCTCTCTCTCTCTCTCTCTCTCTCTCTTTTCAATAATCTTATTGATCAGGTTTTAAGGACTCTTATATAAATAATTATTTTGTTAAATCCTCATCCAAATAAGATTTATGAAAGTTTAATTTTAATACAGCTGATATTATGTAAATTTTATAATGTACATATAACTTGCCATAGCATAGTTAAGTTTCATTTTGTATCAATTTTCCTGTAGAAGGGCGTTATCCCGAAAGCTCAAAAAACGTTTATTAAAAGATACTCAATTATAGACGTTTACTTAATTATATAAAATATTGGATTCATCCTAGTGATGAATAATGTTATGATTAGATTCTTCGTGGCTTCAAGTTTACCGCGTTATGTGCTATCAATACTATATATAGGGAAATGTTGTGTGTATGCGACAAGAGAAATAAACACCACCAACCAAATCTGGATAATGGAGAAAGAAGGACGGTGATCTCCAAGGTCTTAGATCCCAAAACAAATAGACCTACCTCAATAAAAATAGTTTTTCAATATTTGAATTTAAGTTTTATTATCAGAGAGGACCATATATTCTCCATATTCGTCTATATAAAGTGTAAAACATCAATGAGAGAAACTATATATATATATATATATATATAAAGTCAGTTAGGCATATTTAAATAAAAGGTAATAACGTGCTATCTATATAAAAGATATGGAAGCATTATAAAGCACCAAATTTTCTTTTTTTCACTCACAACAAACTCTTCTACTGTGCTTACTGCGAAGTAAAAATATTGTGACAAAGTATTTATTAATTTCATTATTTTTATTAACAGAGTAGTCATTTTTATGTTTATATTTTGGTACTCTGTAAATTTCCCTCGTGGCTTATCTTTTGTTTACCATTCATAGTTTTGTCCTTGCCTGAAATAAATTGTTGTCTCCTCCTGAAGTTTTGTCTTCCCTAATTTTCCACGTGGCAATATATTGGGAGGGCTGGGTTCATCAGTGGTGATCCCTCCCAGCGGTTACGCCTGTCCTAAAAGCTTATGTCCATAGTTTGCTTAAATATAATTCTAAGATTCCACCCGTCATTGCAGCCTATATAAGAAGAATCGTCCAATACAGTGTAGAGCTCTAAGAGAAGCGGAAAAAAAGCGAAACCGCTGCGAGGGCTCACCACTGATGAGCCAAGACTTCCCAATATATTTTTTCATCGCAGTAAGGACAGTAGAAGAGTTTGTTTTGTGTTTGAAAAAAAAAACATTCCTGCTTTATAATTCTTCCATTTCTTATGTATAGACAGCTCGTTATCTCCTTATATTTAAATATATGTATTAAGTGCTTTAATAAAAGTTATGACCCTTGAACTCTATATAAAGCCAGGGTAAAATTAACGATAAGAAAATTAAAAAAAAAATAGATCATGATAGAAAAACTCAGGTTGAAATTTTTATTACATCAATGAAAAATGTTTCCTGGAATTATTGGATTCAATTTTCATTATCAAAGAAATAAAGTCGCCGTTATATATTTCTGCCTAAACTTGAAATACTTCTGTATTATAAACGAGAGTTAAAATTAAAGTAAATGCTATATTCAAACCATGGGTATTTTTAGAAACTAACGCTTTTTTTATTAATAAAGATTATTTATAAAAAAAGGATGCTGAGGGAGAAAACTAAAATAGTCAACAAAAAAGAAAAGGAAAACTATCGCGAAAAAGGCTATAATATTCCAACCATCAAACATATGTCTTTGAAATGGAAATTCAAATGGCTGAGAATACAATGCCATCAACTGTGAAAAGAATGCCCAGGATATATAGACTTTTTGATTAAAAATATATTTTTGAATGATGGTCAGGATAGGTCTGCGAAGGCAATTCTCGTCAGACATGTTTTAGTTGCTGCAATGATTGAGGACTACTTACGTCCATGTGCAATACATGGAGACACCCAGGAATTGTAATGTTGGTCATCCTAGAAGAAGTCTCCAGTCTGGTGTCGCGGACATCTCGGAATGTCTCCATGTTTGGCGTTCATTTGGCGATGATTGAGGACAACTTACGTTCATTGCTCCATGTCCAATAATCGGGGACATCCAGGAATTGTAATGTTGGTGAGCTAGGAAGAAGCCTCCAGTCGGAATGTCTCCAAGTTTGGCGTCCATTCCAAGAATACATGGTAGCGTGGTGATGATGGGTGGAGTGACAATCACAATCTGCGATGCCACGGTGACAATTAGCTAAACAAGCTAGGAGGGCTTGGATGCCAAACTAAACCATGGCACTAGTGATATTTGGGTGAGGAAGTTTTCTCCATGTGGGATGGAAGTTGGCGCCTATAACTTATCTTATTGAGACGTAGTCTACAGGTGAAACAGAGGATAAGAGAAACTGGTTGTTCATATAAAATTTTGAGATAATTTTTAAAGTGTTAGATTGCGTCTTATCGTGGGTTGGCTGTTATTTGGGAAAGTTACAGAACTGCATCTGTGGACTTTCTGAGATTATCCTGCAAAACTCTGCGGAGCCTACTTCTTTTTTAATGCCATCTAGCGCCTCTGTAAAGTTTCTGAAAATATAAATCATATTCTGGCATACCTTTAATAATTGGCTTTAAAGTTGTTATATTGCCGTAATCTATTTTTGGAATCTTTAAATATAATTGTAGAATATTGGTCAACCTTTCGGGAAAATGGTCCAATTCTGTTCTTATGATGATCACTGGCCCCCGTGCAAGATATCTATTGCAACTAATGCAGTCATTTATTTTTGTTTATGCTCCATCAATGCCTCTATTTTTAAATTCAAGGCAGTGATAGTTGACCTCGACTTGAAATATCCATGTTGACTAGGACTTAACAGATTGTTTTGATTATAAAATCAAGATATTTCGAGATTTTTGAAATACAATTTGAAACATTTGATAATAAGGACATTGTATGGTATATTTTAGCAAATTAATAATTGGTTTTGATGGACTTGCCTATTACTTTGAGTGCTGATGTCCTCCATTTTTGGGAAGTATCCTATTAGAATGCATTTATTAAATTTAGAGTGTAAAGCCGGGAGAATTAATGGCAAATCATTTATTTATATTATTACTAATATATTCTGGATACTAGAGAGGAGAATTATTTAGACTAATTTTGTCGATTAACTCTATTATTTCTTCCATATGAATATAGCATGGGTTGTGGAATTATTACATTCCAGTTTAAATAGCTTTATATATAAATATATCGATATCAGATAGCAAGGACTCTTTTAAAGATTTGTTTAATCCTTATTCAAAGGATACCTTTAAAAGTTTAATTGTGAGTTAAATTTATTTGTTCAGCAGAAATTTAATTCTAGTGATAAATATTGTTGTGTTTATATATAGTGTTTATTTGGCCTCAATTAAAACATTATGTGAATGAAATACCATGTTCAGGGAAATGTTGTGTATATATACTATGAGATAAATATTGTTGTGTTTATATATATAGTGTTTATATGGCCCCAATTAAAACATTATGTGAATGAAATACCATGTACAGGGAAATGTTGTGTATATATACTATGAGATAAATATTGTTGTGTTTATATATAGTGTTTATATGGCCTCAATTAAAACATTAGGTGAATGAAATACCATGTACAGAGAAATGTTGTGTATATATACTATGAGATAAATAAATATTACTAACTACAAATATGAATAATGGAGGAAAGAGGACGGGAATCTCCAAGATCTTGGATCCTAGAACAAAAGCCTAGTTCAAGAAAAGCTTCTTTTAAAATTTGATTTTAAAACGTTATATCTAAGAAATCTAAATGTTTTCCAATATAAAAATATCAAATAAATTTATATAATAAATAGTATTGACACATTAAGCTCTGTTTATAAAACAAAGATTGAGTCTTTAAAAGTTTGAATAAAGAGAATAAACTTGAAAAAGATATAATTAGGTTAAGTATTTTGATATCAAAAATTAAAATGATTTTCCTTGAAGTATTAGGTTCATTTCATTCCGAGATAAATATATTCGATGTTATATTTTTTTCGACCTCATCTATTAGAGAAAATATAATAAAATAATTTTATATAAAAATAATCCAAAAAGGTCTAACGTAATTTCGTCCTCTCTCTCTCGAAATCACATCTCTGAAATTATACAAATTCAAATACGTCATCAACTGTGAAAATATGGAAATCCAACTAAATTACTCTCCTACTTCAAACTATGGCACTCGACAATTCTGAGCGACTTTGACTTGAAATAATACTATTCAATATTTCAAATACTTAAATTTTATAAAACAGTTCAAACCCCGTGTTTAAGAGAGAGAAATCTCGTTCTGTTTTCTGAAATTCCATGATAGATTTGTAACCTTCTGTTTTTATAGAATCATACAATTTCAGCCGACCTTAATATAAACATTCTCACAATAAGATATTTTAATAATTTTTTATTGTTTAAATTATTGTAACTTTTGGAAGAAATGTTCGCAAAGGATTATAAATTTTGTAAAATTTGTTTCTGTATAAAATCAATCAGCGCGAATTTGCACGTTGTGTTATAAGGGGCTGACGTGGAAGTGAGAATTCCGTGATCATTGTGTTATTTTTCTAGGAGCCAAACATATTATTTTCCATCAAGTTATAATTGCCAAATTCTATTTTATTATCCGTAGTCCTTTCTATCTTATTTTCCGATTGCCCTTTCTGAGCGAGATCATCTACTATGATCATAGGTATATTTACAAATGGAGTAATTATCTTTGATTCTTTTTAATTGATCTTCATTTTGAAAATTTGAAATATCGTGTTTTTCTTCTATCAAGTTTTGATTATAATTTATCTTTTTAAATTTAATAGGGTTCTTGTGATAGCTTTCAGGTCAGGAAGCAATAGTTTAATGGATCTTTTACTCATGACCCCAACTCACAAAAATTTGGGATTTACAAATAAAGCTATCCCATATTTAGAGTTTAAAAGCCTTAATTCTTATTAGAAAAGAAGTTACCTAAATAAGTTTATATATATGAGAAATTCTTGAGTTCCGTTGAATTGAATGTTCTGACTCTCCTGGAGGAAAACGGGCAAGGCCACTTCAAAATATTGAAATATTTCATGAATAATCTTATTTGAATATATTTTCATGATTAAATTGAGAATTTTATTTTTACGAAATTTTATTTGAAAGAGTCAAAACAAACCATTGTTATATATTTATATGGGGACGCCATTTTTAATTAACTTCGCTAATAATTCTGAAAATAAGAAATTTGTTTCATAAAGAGTGTTATGGAATTTTTCTTTTAGCTACTGTAGAGCCACTTGCCTCCAGTGAGAGACAACTTGGAATGAAGAGAGAGACTCCTGGTATCTTCTGTGGAGTGATACTTAAGGTAGTCTTAAAGGGTATAGAAACCTATAGCTACTGTAGAGCCACTTGCCTCCAGTGAGAGACAACTTGGAATGAAGAGAGAGACTCCTGGTATCTTCTGTGGAGTGATACTTAAGGTAGTCTTAAAGGGTATAGAAACCTATAGCTACTGTAGAGCCACTTGCCTCCAGTGAGAGACAACTTGGAATAAAGAGAGAGACTCCTGGTATCTTCTGTGGAGTGATACTTAAGGTAGTCTTAAAGGGTATAGAAACCTATAGCTACTGTAGAGCCACTTGCCTCCAGAGAGAGACAACTTGGAATGAAGAGAGAGACCTTTGGCCTCTTCAAGTGATACGTAAGGTAGACAAACTTATATAGGAAAAATAATAATCATTTATTTCTCTCCATAATTACCTTTGAGATCTCCACACCTTGGCCAACGATATTTAATCATTCCTATCCTATAGAGGTTGCTTTGTCGAGTGTCAAATTAGTTTTTCGCGGCAGAGATGACGCCAAAAAAGATGACCCCAAGCCATTGTTTTAAGGTTGACTAATAGGTGGTAGTTTATAGATGTTATATCTGGTGAGTAGGTTGGATGTGTTGCAACAATTTATGGAGTGTAGTCATTGCGAACTTGAATACATTGTCTTACTGGAGGAGTACCTTCTTACTGACCAACTATTGTTTATATATGCGTATTTCTTCCCTAAACTTTTGCAGTACCTCTGCATAATAGCCCGTTTGGATTGTTATTTTATTGAAAGTAATTATAATTTGGGTGAAAATATTTTCCTTTTCTTTCCGCCAAAACTACTTATCGTTAGGTAATTTCGCGCGAATGGATATTTTTATAAATGAAGATATAGTTTAGCATTAAAAAATAAAAGTATTTCTGTAGTTCTCTTCTCTCATCACTAGAGGATAATTATGGTAGGGCTAATACATGCATTTTTTTCGGTATCTATTTTGTATATAATGTTTTGGAAATAAAAATGAACTATCTAATTAAGGACTCCCTAACAAAACGTGGCTGAACTGTTCCTGGATACTTCCGGGATGAAACCAGGACACTCAGCAAGTTTGGAATAAAATGTATCACGCATCAATGGCAAGAGTTGGCAGCCCAAAGGCTACTCAGGTCGCCATTTTACAGCTTGTTTATAAGGTACTAGCCGAATGACCCGGGCAACGCCCGTGTTTTACCCGATTGTATGTTTTGATTCAAATACTATTTGTTACAATTATAAATTGTGGTCATGTGGCCTAGTGGTCATGGCATCTCCCCGGTAAGCGGAAGGTCGTGGGTTCGATTCCCATCCCTTGACACTTTTTTTATTTTATCCATTCTGACCAAAATCTATCCGTGAACTTCACAGAGTGAACTTCACACAGACAGAATAAGGCAATTATATAAGTAGATTTGAAACTCCTGTATCACCCAGGACCATTATACACCAAATGGCCGCGGTGGCCCGAACTCGTGGCGACGTTAAGAAGAACGGTCCAAAAAGTACCAACGACCCTATTTACATATTCAGTGTTTGCGGAGATTTCAATAAGTATTAAAATACAATATTTAACTATTAAACTGGCCAATAAAGAATATGTTTGATCTGTTGCTTGCAATGTAACATCTATTCTAGGAATATTTTGTTGGTGTGCTGATTCCAAATATGCATACTTTTTATTTCTTTCAAATACTGCTTTAAATGGGTACAGTGTTGACAACTTATTTAATGAAAACTTTTTACCTCCTTCACTCATTTTTCTATATCAGTGGAACTGAGTTTAACTGTTGAAGATGAACCACAACGGTGAAGAAGTAAACAATATGGCGCCAGCAGCGACATCCTAAACTTGTATTAATATTGAGGCGAAACTTAATTTGTTTTTATTGAACACACACACCCAGCACGATCAGTTTCTACACATTGAATATGACCAGCTTCTAAGGCTTTATTATCCGTGCGATCCCTGCTCCGGGGGGTATTCGTCTCCTGCGAAGTGCCCCTGGATCTGCAGGCCTGGCTCTTCGGCGTCGGCCTCCATTCTAAGACAATGCAGCTGACAAGTGTGGCGAAGGCTACCATCTACAAGTACCATCTTGGGTTTGAGTTGGGTAAAGCCAGCCATCACCTCGACCTGCCCACTCTGTGGGAAAGAACTCTCGCAGTCCACTGGTGGCGGTGTCGTTCCCGTGGTGGACGATACCAATGAAGAACTTGTATTTCTTTTATATATGTGTGTTTTTATAAATTTAATATTTTACAGTTATTTATCCATTCATCCTTATTCAATCTTATTCATATATTCATATTTATATTTATTTTATATTTAACCTTAAATAACTGCATAAGAACATTGTAATAAAGTAGTTTCAATCTTTTTTCTTCTTCTTATACCTCTTTTTTTTTCAATGCAGTAAGGACAGTAGAAGTTTTCTTTATGTTTAAAATAAACGTTGTGCTTAATGCTTCCATTTCTTATATATATTGATGGCACGGTATTGTTTTATAATTAACTATGCCTAAATGGTCTTGTACTTATTTGGAGATTACAATGGAGACACGAATTGACCCTATATATTTTCTCAATTCTCTTCAATTTCAGGGTTAGGTTTAATTATAAACTTGGATATAAAAATTCCAAAGAGTATTTATTTTGGTGGGTTGAGGGCGGTATTCGGCCTAAACCGAAGTGTGCGCAAGCCAATACTGTTCCGTCCATTTGTTCAAGTAGCAAAGGAAACTGCACTTGGAAAAACCACCTCTAAACGCTTTGTGTTAGACGAATTTTAATCCCGGCAAGCTTGGTTTTACCCAGTTACCCTCGTACAAAGGGGCAGTTGAGCTTTATCTAGGGGACCACGGTGAGGTGGCGGCGTTAGATCTTCCATAATTCTGTGAAGGGCCCATGTCCAGACACTGGTTTGAGAGGCTTTCAGGTTCGAGAATAATTGGAATAATTTCCTTTTAATCTGTTGAGTTCTTCCATATTCTTTTCCAGGCATTTAGGTGGGATTTATCTTGATGAAGGTCATCTTCAGTGTGATAATGATCCTTCCCTAGTGAGAGAGAATGGCAGCGAACAATGAGTTGAGTGGTAAAATACTGGCCAGCTTCACGACCCATTGAAGACATTTCATGAAGAATTGCATGGAAGGCTGGAATGTAATCGGAATAGAAGGACTGTATCATGATACCTTCCTACTTGTTTTGATTTCTTTAGGACTAGCATCTCCAAGTGGAACACGAGGTTCCCTACAACTAGCTTTAAAAGCGATGGTCTACAATTTGATTTTCATTAACGATAGCAAAGAATCAACCTGTGACCTTGACTTACATGCGCTTCTTCAATAATTATCCTCTGTCCAAGAGAAAGGGCTCTGTGTTCCTAAGCGAGTGTTTTGTCGCAAAATCTTTGAATCGAGTCTTCCGAAAGTGTACCCTACACAGATCTTCATATCACTCAAGTCTGGTCACACCTGATGGCTGATAGAACCAGGTTTGCGAATATCATCAGTATTGGTGGTGCTGTGGCAGCCAGTGATTATGAGAGCTGCGGCTTTCCAGTACGGCGAAGTTTACTCCAATGAACCTCCATTACCCAGGCTTCTGCACAATACAGAACGGTATTTCAGGGGAATACAATATTCTGTGGATCCTTCCAGCTTCTCCTCTTCTACCAATATTCAATATTTCAAGGTTCCAGACTGTTTTATAAATTTTATGATATTTTGGTAACATTGCGGCCCCAGGAGAGAGAGGGAGTATGGTAACATTACCTCGAGAATATCTGAAACTAATCGACTTCGAGAAGCATCCATGCTTAGGGCAGGGTTGTGTTTTCAGCCACGGGGGATTTTCTTGGATCTTGAGTCTCTACTTGGCCACTTGGATATGTTGGGTTTTAAGCGTAGTCTCTTCTTGTTTGTTCATTTTGAAATCACTTACGGTACAGCCTTCGCAGTCAGCTCAATCTTTCACCTGGATTTGTCAATGATGATTATTCTGACAATAGCCACGTGCTTCGTCGATGCAGATTATCATGTTCCAGAGAACAAATCCGCGTTCCTAGGTGGAAGGAGGAATCTTTTTGTGAGGGATTATTTGGCTTTGATGCCCCAAATCATAATTTCTACCTGCCTGCTGGTAAGGAAGAATAAAAAAGTTATACTATCAGGTTTAAAAGGCACTTTTATTCTCATTAATTTAAAGTCAAAATTCCTGTTTTAATTTTCAAATTCAGTCTCAATGTTCAGGTAGACAACATTCTTTAACCTTTTGTTTGTCCATTCAGTTTCAGATTACATATCCCAAGCGATGGAATTGAGTTCACCCTGCGAAATCCGCGAATGTTGTCTTTCAGCATTCCTACCTTCTCGATCCACTCTTTAGGCAGGAAATCTGTCTAGCAATTTCTAATTATTGGTAGAATAGTATTTAGTCTGAAACGTTGGGTAGGTAGTAGGTTTCCTCTCCTTCTCCAATAGTACAAACTAGGCCACTTCTTGTGTGGGTGTGTGTTGTGTGTGAGGTGTTGGAAAATGATCCAACAAAAGGCACATGAGAAGAGGGGGTTAGTATCCGGCGTTCTTGCACCATTACTTGCTTTCTGAAGTACCAATCTTAGGCTAGTGTTGTGGCTTTGATCTGAATCTACTAGAGTACTGAGGCTAGTGTGTCGTTGATTTAACCCAAGTCTGCCAGAGTACTAAGACTGGTGTCGTTGCTTTGACTTGAGCCTGCCAGAGTACAGAGGCTGGTGGTGTGGCGTTGACCTGAGTCTGCCAGAGTATTAAGACTGGTGTCGTGGCTTCGACCCGAGTCTGCCAGAGTACTAAGACTGGTTCGTGACTTCGACCTGAGTCTGCTGTAGTACTGAGACTGGTGTCGTGACTTTGACCTGAGTCTGCTGTAGTACTGAGACTGGTTCGTGACTTCGACCTGAGGCTGCTGTAGTACTAAAACTGGTTCGTGACTTCGACCTGAGTCTGCTGTATTACTGAGACTGGTGTCGTGGCTTTGAACTGAGTCTGCTGTAGTACTGAGACTGGTGTCGTGGCTTTTACCTGAGGCTGCTGTAGTACTGAGACTGGTGTTGTGGCTTTGACCTGAGGCTGCTGTAGTACTGAGACTGGTGTCGTGACTTTGACCTGAGTCTGATGTAGTACTGAGACTGGTTCGTGACTTCGACCTGAATCTGCTGTAGTACTGAGACTGGTGTCATGACTTTGACCTGCGTCTGATGTAGTACTTTGACTGGTGTCGTGGCTTTTACCTGAGGCTGCTGTAGTACTGAGACTGGAGTAGTGGCTTTGACCTGAGTCTACTGTAGTACTGAGACTGGTGTAGTGGCTTTAATCTGAGTCTGCTAGATTAAAAGGCTGGTGTTGTGGCTTTGACCTGAGTCTGCTAGAGTACTGAGACTGTTGGCGTGCCATTTACCTGAGTCTTCTAGAATATTGGAACTGAAGTCGTGCCTTTGACCTGGGCTCTTTGTCCAGTGATATTCGCCGTGTACCCGGGTGGCGTCGACGTAGAGAAATGTCCAATCCGGCAACGCCCCAACGCGCGACAACGCAGAATAATGGTTTGGGGCGCAATCGTGTATGATATCAGGTCACCTTTAGTTTGTATTGAGGGCACTATGACGGCCCAACGATACGTTGATGATGTGCTGCGACCGGAGACACTCCCCAACCTTCAGGGGGCACCCAATGCCCTTTATTAGCAGGATAACGCCCGACCGCACGCTCCTCACATTAGCCAAGATGAAAATATGCTTCCCTGGCCACCGTGCTCTCCTGCTCTCTCACCAATCGAGCACGTCTAGGACATTATTGGAGGCCGTATGCATGCCTTGATTCAGCCGCGTTCAGGACGCCATTCATAGTCTGATCGACTCTCTACCTAGGCATCCGCGATGGTCTTACTTGCTACTGAGCCGACGCAGTTCTCTTCTGTATATTATGAAATAAAGACCACTTATTGTTCTTTCCTGCCTCTCTCTGTTTGCCAAGTTTCATCACTATCTGGCTTCTCTTTCTTGATGTTCCATTTTCAATGTCATGCAGTGTATATTTGTTTAAATATCGTTGGAACAATATTTTTCAAAATTTTTACACAACCATGAAGTTGCTACATGTGTGTGTGTGTGTGAACACTGTAATTAAATATTATATAATTCACAAATTGAAAAATTATATATTTCAAAAATCAACTAGAGCATGGCAGCGACACCTCTTAGAAATCTCTGACTAGTCGAAAGTTTGTGGCTCGAATGTCAAAAATAATTCAACAAATTTCGAACATTCCTTTAATTTAAACTTGAGAATGGGGACAAGCATCGAAGTGAAAGGACTCTTAGAACTGAGAATAGAGACTTGTATCAACATGGAAGGGGCTCTTGGAATTGAGAATCGGGACTTGTATCCTCATGGCAGGGGCTCTTGGAACTGAAAATTGGGACTTGTATCGTCATGGCAGGGGCTCTTAGAACTGAGTATTGGGACTTGTATCATCATGGCAGGGGCTCTTGGAACTGAGAATTGGGACTTGTATCGTCATGGAAGGGGCTCTTGGAACTGAGAATTGGGACTTGTATCGTCATGGCAGGGGCTCTTAGAACTGAGTATTGGGACTTGTATCATCATGGCAGGGATCTTGGAACTGGGAATCAGGAATTTCATCATCATGGCAGGGATCTTGGAACTGAGTATTGGGACTTGTATCATCATAGCAGGGATCTTGGAAATGAGAATCAGGACTTTTACCATCATGGCAGAGTCTCTTGGACATGAGAAATTGGACTATTATCATCATGGCAGGGGCTCTTGGAACTTAGAATCTGGACTTTTATCATCATGGCAGGGGCTCTTGGAACTGAGAAATTGGACTATTATCATCATGGCAGGGGCTCTTGGAACTTAGAATCCTGACTTTTATCATCATGGCAGGGGCTCTTGGAACTGAGAAATTGGACTATTATCATCATGGCAGGGGCTCTTGGAACTGAGATTCGGGTCTTTTATCATCATGGCAGGGGCTTTTGGAACTGAGATTCTGGACTTTTATCATCATAGCAGGACTCCCGGAGTTGGGAAAAGAGTTTTGTATCGTCATGGCAGGTCACTTGGAATTATAAATAGGGACTTGAATCGTAATGACTGGGCTCTTTAAATTGAGAATAAGGAATTAGATAGTCCAGGCAGGCCTTTTGAGGAGTTGGGAATTAGAATTACATTCTCAAGGGGCTGGTTCTAATACTTGAACATTTTATTTTCAGCATTCGAGCATGGTTCCTAGATTCCAGGAGAGGATCACGGGTCAGAATGTAGGTTTGCTTCTCCCTAGGCACACCTCAAAGGCCAGCACATCGCCATTCATACAAGAGATAATTAGATGTAGAATTGAAATAATTATGAAAACTTTAGTAAAACTGCCGTATTTACATGGTAAATAATGATAGCTAACTAGGGACCTGGACGGACAAGGTCTCAAATCACCCAACTACAATATTTTAACAAATCTTGAATTCCCGCACGAACTAGCCGAAAGATCAGGCTAGAACGAACACCCAGTCTAGTACACACAAGGTCCAAGCACGCTTGGACGCCCCAGCTGAACGGACAACGCTAGTACGAACGCGCGAACTAGGCTAGAACAAACATCCAAGAGCACTGCACGCACTAGAACGCACAGTACGAACTAGACCGCACGACGCCTCCTGGACGAGCGATACGACCTAATACGCATGTACGCGATAGATACGAACAACACCCAAGAACGCCTGAACCAACACTAGGACAGGGCGAACGAACTAACGGGAACGCACAGACAAGAACGCCAAACGTCAAGGACGATACAATGGACTAGGACTGATTGAACGAACTAGGTGACCAGACGGACCAGAACGAACGAGTCCCTGGAAAATTCGACCAAAATAGTCTCACAACCTTGAATTCTCGCACGAACTAGCCGAAAGATCATGCTAAAGCGAACAACCAGTCTAGTACATGGAAAGCCAAGCACGCCTGGACGCCCCAGCTGAACGAACAACGCTAGAACGAACGCGCGAACTAGGCTAGAACAAACATTCAAGAGCATTGCACGCACTAGAACGCACAGTACGCACTAGACCGCACGACGCCTCCTGGACGAACGATATGACCTAATACGCATGTACGCGATAGATACGAACAACACCCAAGAACGCCTGAACCAACACTAGGACAGGGCGAACGAACTAACGGGAACGCACAGACAAGAACGCCAAACGTCAAGGACAATCAAATGGACTAGAGCTGATTGAACGAACTAGGTGACCAGACTGACCAGAACGAACAAGGCCCTGGAAATTTCGACCAAACTAGTTTTACAAACCTTGAATTCTCGCACGAACTAGTCGAGCAATCATACTAGAACGAACACCCAGTCTGGTTCATGAAAGGCCAAGCACGCCTGGACGCCCCAGCTGAACGGACAACGCTAGAACGGACGCGCGAACTAGGCTAGAACAAACATCCAAGAGCATTGAACGCACTAGAACGCACAGTACGCACTAGACCGCACGACGCCTCCTGGACGAGCGATACGACCTAATACGCATGTACGCGATAGATACGAACAACACCCAAGAACGCCTGAACCAACACTAGGACAGGGCGAACGAACTAACGGGAACGCACAGACAAGAACGCCAAACGTCAAGGACGATCAAATGAACTAGAACTGATTGAACGAACTAGTAGACTGCAGGGACCAGAGCGAACGAGTCCCTTTAATATTCAACCAATCTGTTTCAAAAACCTTGAATTCTCGCACGAACTAGCCGAACGGTCAGGCTAGAACGAACAACCAGTCTAGTACACGGATGGCCAAGCACACCTGGACGCCCCAGCTGAACGGACAACGCTAGAACGAACGCGCGAACTAGCCTAGAACAAACATCCAAGAGCATTGAACGCACTAGAACGCACAGTACGCACTAGACCGTACGACGCCTCCTGGACGAGCGATACGACCTAATTCGCATGTACGCAATAGATACGAACAACACCCAAGAACGCCTGAACCAACACTAGGACAGGGCGAATGAACTAACGGGAACGCACAGACAAGAACGCCAAACGTCAAGGACGATCAAATGGACTAGGAGTGATTGAACGAACTAGGCGACAGGACGGACAAGAACGAACGAGTCCCCAGAAAGGCTGATCACACTAGTTGATTATATGAACTAGTGTGAAGGACATACCAGAAATCCCGCGCGAAATAGGTGGTAGATGGACTAACAAGGAATAAAGTGAATGCCCCAGAACACATCCAAACCAGCTCAACAAATGAAATAAACAGCCAAAAGATCTTGATATGAATGAATGAACTTGTTATGCAACCAGAAACTGAAAAATTCGACTGACAAGATCCAAGCTAAAATCTACCAAAAAGAAAAACTAAACGCTGAAAACCTGATACTGAAAAATTAGGCTGACATGATCCAAACTAAAATCTATCAAAAAGAGAGAAAATTAACAATGCAGCTAGAAATTTGAAACTATTATGAAGAGAGAAACTGAACTATGATATATATATATATACCCGACACACACAGATTCCAATTCAACTTTAACCACAATATATACATATATAAATAATAAATTAATCTGGAGCATACAAAAGATTTTGCTAGCTACCCGAGTTTTCCGTTTAAACGACGATAGAGGCCAGATTATTAGATGGCTCCAAGTAGTTTAATATCTTGGGAGAATTTTTAGCGATGTGTAGATGTGGTTGGGAGTTCCTAATACAATGAACGTCTGAAATCATTGGTGTTGGAAAGTTCAGTAGATGAAGTGGTAGTCCACGGTTTGATCTTCAACTTGGCAATGGAAGCAAATTTATCACGTTTCAAAGTTTTTGCGTAGTATTTTTAAATGTATCCATGAACAGTCAGGATGGTTGTTGAAGTGCATCATGTTTTATTCTTGGAAGTATTAAGAGAAAAAGTATCGATTTCTATTCTTGGCGGACTTATTTTTCTTATTGCGCGCGACATTTTTGGAAGGGTCGTGAGAGACAATGATAAGTTAGAACTTGACTGCTATAGGACCGCTAGATCGTTTCCCAAAATACTGTTGTGACCTTTGACCGAGAAGAGTTGTACATTTGGTGTGTACGATGTAGGATACAGATGATTTTTACGAGGTGAGATCCAAGAAATGCACACCAAGGAAGAAATGCTTGTGACAGTTTGAGGCAATTTGGAAAATTTCATATAAGTAAATCTGTAAAGTTTTTATTGCCCGTAAAAAATGGCGAAGACTTATGCTTGGGAGTAATGGTGGATTTGAGGTGCATAGCTCTTAAGCAAAAGTGTAGAAAGATAACTTCAGCTCCTTCTGTGGACTGGAATCCACCAATATATTTGATGTTAACATTTTCATTTTCTAAAATTTTAGAAACTCCGAGAAAGAGGACAGGGAATTAAGGAAGGGCTTGGAGATGATCCAAATGGGCCAGTGGTCGGCAACGTGCTGCTCGCGATCCACATGCGGCTTATTTATGCGAGTATTTATAGTTGGCAAGAAAAAAAAATGGCTTTTTAAAGACTGAAATTTTGTAAATTGAGATTTTTGACTCTTCCTACTCAAAAGGTTGACGACCTGTAAATATGGGCCAATGTTCAAAGTTTTCAAATACTGATGTTTATATTTAAAGAGATGTCGAGTTGATTGCAGCTTGTATAGAAACAACTTTGCTGCTATGTAGACATACTACATCTGATGTCTGCTCCAGCAAACTTTAGTTAGTGTAGATTATGAGGTTCGCGAGCACCATTGGGCGCGTCTGCCATTACATCCATTTGGTAGTTGTTTTTATCAGAACTGAATGATGTTTGACTTTTACAATGTAAATAAGCCTTTGAAGGATCCACTGGCATTTTAACGCTCTTAAATAAGAGCCACACGACCGAAAAGATGTTTTAAGTACTATGGATGCCGGCAAGGCAACTTCTATATTCACCATTTTTAACACTGTTGTCGAGATGTTTGTTGAAATTCCTCTTGGTATCGAAAATGATGTCTGGATTTCGAATGGCTTTATTGATAGTAGTGATATTTGTCTGCTTCCAACAAATCAATACGTTTGTGTTTTCTCTGGATTTACCACGTTCTTTTCCCTGCCTTCTACACCATTAAGAATATTTGTTTACAGGGTTTATTTGAACAATGGGAAGTGTACGTGGTACTTGTATGATAATATTATCTCCACAGCAGATCCAATTTTTCCCTATTTGATTTTCTAGAGTCCACAGTTTTCTTTTGCAAATATATCGGAGTTAAAAGGACATATATACACTGCGTGACATTGAAAATGGAACACCAAGAAATAGTGGCCAGAAAGTGATGAAACTCGGCAGACAGAGAGAGACAGGGACGAACAATAAGTGATCTTTATTTCAAAATGATAGTCATAATACAGAGCGAGAACGGCGTCGGCTTAGTAGCAAGTAGGACCACCGCGGACGGCGATGCACGCAGCAACACGTCTAGGTAGAGAGTCAATCAGAGTACGGATGGCGTCCTGAGGGATGGCTCTCCATTCCCCCTCAACCATTTGCCACAGTTCGTCTTCTGAACGCGGCTGTGGCAAGGCATGCAAACGGCGTCCAATGATGTCCCAGACGTGCTCGATTGGTGAGAGATCAGGAGAGTACGGTGGCCAGGGAAGCATCTGTACATCTTGCAGAGCTTGTTGGCTAATGCGAGCAGTGTGCGGTCGGGCGTTATCCTGCAGATAAAGGGCATTGGGTACCCCCTGAAGGTAGGGGAGTGTCACCGGTCGCAGCACATCATCAACGTATCGTTGGGCCGTCATAGTGCCCTGAATACGAAGTAAAGGTGACATGGAATCATACGCGATTGCGCCCCAAACCATGATTCCACGTTGTCGCACGGTGGGGCGTTCCACAATTGCTGCCGGATTGGACCTTTCTCCACGTCGACGCCACACGCGTACACGGCGACTATCACTGGACAAGCAGAAACGCGACTCATCTGAGAACACGACCCTGTGCCATTCCGTTATCCACGTCGATCTAGCCCGGCACCATTCCAAACGTTGGCGCCTATTCGGTGGGGTCAATGGCATTCTTCTTAGCGGACGGCATGAATGCAAGCCATTAGCAACCAATCGACGGGAAATGGTTCTGGTCGAGATGGAATGATCTAGGGTGTCTTGCACATGTTGCAGGATGGCGGTACAAGTGGCTTGTGGGGCCGCCACTGCTTGTCGAAGGATACGCTGATCCACACGTGCTGACTTCACTCTGGTTGCACCGACATTCCTATAAATTGCCACATTTCCTTGTTCCAACCATCTTCTCCACAGTCGGTGCACCGTGGACGCACCAAGGTGTGTATCAGCTGCGATTTGACGTATGGACCAACCTGCCCTTTTCAGTCCGATCACCATGCCCCTCGTAAAAGCGTCTGTCTGCTTGAACTGCCTCCGTTTACGATGACCTGGCATTCTCTGTTATTACACGTGTCTTTTGACACAAAAACAAAATTTCTACAATGATTTTCCTTGAAGAAATAACGACATGAATACTGTCCTTTCTGCAAGTTCCTTCCCTTATATCTTACTCCATGTGCGCACGAGAGCTGCGCATTTTACATCATTTGCATAACTCGGTTAGGCGCGTCTACCCTGAAATTTGCATAATTTTCTGGCCACTATATCTTGGTGTTCCATTTTCAATGTCACGCAGTGTATAAAGCTGCTCTTTGTGTGACTCCTAATAAAAATAGGGTTGCCATAAGCACTGTAGAGTTTTCTATCGTTAAATTATTGTTCTGAATCAACACTTCAGATCATTTGACACCTTTGAATGTTTCAATGATGGATTGTCTATGAACTGCGTCAGTTGTCGACTGATTACAAAACTAATGACAGGGGTTTTATTGTTATTATTCATATTTTAGCCAATTGAGTTATTGGTGGTTTTTAGAGCGTTTTCAGCTGAGTAGCGTGGTACAAATCCGAATTTAAATGGGGAGAACCTTTATATCGGTCTGCTAACCGTTGTAATCGATCTAGAATGTCGCGCTTCCACATATATTTTGACTAGCGATTTGAGCTGGTAATAGGGAGGAAACCGTCTAAAGGGCGAGCTGCATTACTGTTTGATTGGGTATGAGGACAAAGAGGCAAATTTTCCAGAGTGGTTAAAAGAAAATTCATAGCTGAGAGTCTTTGGCGAAATGTTTTGTCATTAACGGGTGCAAGGTGACTCTTTAAGAAAAAGCTGAGTGGTCAGGGCTAGGAGATTTCCTGAGTCCACAACATTGCACGGAGGACTTGAGCGCCAGTGGAATCTGGTTCTGAGAAAATAGTAGAATACGTTGTGGATTGAAGCGGCAGAATCGATGCTCCAGATGGGAAAACATGCTTCAGAATTTGGTGACAGGTTTCTCCAGGTGTGTATGGGTTCTACAATTGTATTTGAGTAATAGCGGTTTTCTCTGGGTGGTTCGTTCTTCAGACATAGTTATTTGTATTAAATTCCAAACTACCCCGAATGAATGTCTTTATTTAGAGTTTATAAAATAAACTTGCACAATGGGTATTATTTATTTCACATTTAAAAGACTAGCTTTAAAACACTTCAAAGGCCTATTTCCCTGGAATAAGACCAACAAGCCTGTGGCAACAATATATTTATAATCATATATCATAGATTTTCTTTAAACGCGTTATCGGTGCATGTTTTTTAACATCTCAATTTAATTATCAGCTTGTTAGGACTAGCATTGCGGAGAATTCGAAAAGTTTCTTATATTATGTGCTCTGGGATAGGAGTTGTAGGGCCAAAACTTCACTTCGGAATTTAGTCAAGGCTTGAAAGGTCAGTTGAACTTCTTTTCATGTAGATTCACTGCAGGTAAATGGAAGGGTTGTAGTAAGAACCTTGATTTACTTGGTTGATTTCTGGGAGGGGGGGGGGTATTTCAGCATTAAGACCGCATGTGGAGTGAAGACCTGGGAATTGCCGTGAAGACACTCTCCAACATGTTGATTCAGCCCAGGGTTCATCTTAATAATGCTAATATTTCTTGAATGATGGTTAGAGAGGATCTGTGAATAACATTTCCGGCAGACATCTTCTAGGGGCTGCGGTGGCTAGAAACGAGGGTTACATCGATGAAGAATGACTTACATCCACTGGTCTAATACACGGGAGCTCCCAGGAATTGTAGGTTGGTGGGCGTGGAAGAATTCTCCAGACCGCGGAATGTCTCGAAGCTCCAGGTTGACCGCTGGCCTCCATTCCAAGTATACATGGTAGCGCACATCTGGTGAAGATGTATTCAAGGCTGGAGAGAAATACATAATCTGCGATGCCATGGTTCTAAATAAGTTAAAGAGACCAGGAGGGATTGAATGCCAAGCCAAACAATGACAGCAGTAATATTTGGGTCAGAGGAATTAACCTGTATAGATTATCCTGGGAACCCTGTATAACTGATCCTGAGCGGACGTAGTTTCCAACTGAGGCAAGGATTGAGTAGGAACTGGAGGATTGTTGTGACAGAATATATTTTGACACCCAGCCTTCAACTAAAAGGCTTAAGCTTATTTTTGTTTTTCTCACGTAAGTCGATGCTTTCTAATAATCAAAAATTAAATATTCAAATATTCAATACCAGATTTTTTGTTGTTGTTTCTTGACTGCAAAACAAATGGATGCGAATCAACTCAATGAATTCATGCTCGCTTTCCAAAATCAACAGTAGCAATTCCTTCGAGAAATATTATCCACGCAGTAAAAGCATTCGCAATCACAAAGGGCCGAGAGCTATAGCCTGAGGCAGACAATTATAAACCTTGATTTACTTCAAACCTTTGAAAATTTCGATCCCCAAAAAGAATCTTTCAAATTTCATCACTAGATTTGAAAAATTCCACGAAATGAGAAATATAATTTTGAATAAAAAGAGGTATGTGGCCAAAATATTTACTATTTTCAATAGGTGCATCCATTCACAATATTCTAGCAGAACTGGTTACATCTAAAACCTCCTCTCTCAACTAACCTATGAGTAAAACATAAACGCTTCTGAAGTTCATTTGTGTTCAAAGAAAAAGTAGTAATTTCACAATATCAATTCTTTTAAACTTATCAATCTGAAAATCTAAATATTTCTGACTTCATTGCTGCATTCAGACGCAATATAATGTATTGTGGACTTGTTTCACCATGTGAGATTTAAAGGTATCGATTGCAGATATAATTTGAGGGCTCAATTTGCACAACTCATTTCGTGAATAAATATTACAATCAAATTTGGTCACTTTCAATGAAATTACAAAAAGAACACTTGGAGCATCAAATATGGATAGTCAAGAACTTCCCAAAAGCCTTTCAATATATATAATTCAATGGGGAGATCAATAAAATATCAAGGGATCGCTCGAAGTTCGATCTCAAAATCTTGACAACGATTTCTCAAAGTAAACAGAATTTATTTATTTATTTTATTTCCTCTCAAATTTACAGTGTACCATTCGAGCATAAAGCTCACGGGTCACTTTGTCGTGGATGTTAGGCATCAAGAATTTCTAAAAAATGGCCTTCAGAACTGACTGGAATTTAGTAAATGGTCAAATTCAATCTCAAAAATTGATTCTGAGAACCTAATTTAAATGGCCTCTCACTCCCCTGCGGCCGAGATAATAACATTTCAAAATATTGCAGATCTAAGCATGAAACACTCAAATGTACCGCATGCAAGAAAACGGGTCATATCAAAAAGATATGTATTCAAACAAATCTAAGAGAAAAACCCCATCCATCAAGAAACTCATCGAATAATATTTCGCATGAAGATTACCATTCTTGTGGCATAAATAGAATTTTGGACATATATCAAAACTGGCAAGACGGATCAAAATACCTCACCAAATATTACGTCTATGTGAGCATCGAAGGTAAAAAGAAAAATTCGAAGTGAACTCTGGTGCCGGATATATCTTTATGCCCCAGTATAAGTTATCTAGGCTCAACATTGAAGCACAAATTCAATGTTCAAACACCGCCTTCAGATCATATACTGGTAATTTTTTAGTAACAGATGTAGAAGTGAAGGTTTTGTGGAATACCAGGGATGGACATTGTATGAAGAACTCAATACTAATATGAAATAACAAACAGCAGGTACTAGTGACGATGAAAGGAGTCATTCGTGAAAACCAATTATACCACTTACACCAGTCATCTTTGAGGATGGAATTTACAGGCATTGATAAAGGCTTGCAGTGCTTCATCATCAGTGTCACGTTTTATCCCTTACAACAATAACTTTTGGAAATAAAAAGTCACAAGGTGCTAGGTCTGGTGAATATAGTGGATGAGGGACTAATTGGACACCAGAGTTGGCTAAAAAGTTTAATGTTTGGACTGAGATGTGCGATCTTGCATTGTCATGGTATAGAACCACTCCTCTAAGTTGAGCTCTTGGTCTGCTTTGCTTGAATTTTCAAATATTTCTGGAAGGCATTTTGTTGTATACCAGTCACTATTAACTGTCTTTCGATCTTCTAACTTCACAATATCAATGAAGCAACTTTTTCTAAAAAACAAGATACCATTTGTTTTCCAACATTTTGAGCTATACGAACTTTCTTAAGAGGAGAATATTTTGAAGAGCACCAAAATTAAGATCGCCGTTTTGTTTCTGGATCAAAATTGTAAATCCAAGTTCGTACTTCTTTGATCTTATATAAGTAAAAATCTAACCAGCTCAATTTTTCTTGGGTCACTGCTGCTGGTGTTCGACCTGAACGAGGTTCATCTTCATGGTTAGTTTTTCCAAATTTTAATTCATTAAACCAATTAAAAACTGGTATAATAGTAGAAGCTCTATCTCCTGAGGCTTTCATCAATCTTTCATTGTGTTTCTTCAGAATTTAAATTACTTTTATAATAAAAAAAGATCATGGCGCGTAAACTTTCTCCAGACAATTCCATTGTGTCTGAGATGCAATGTTTAGATATTACCGCTGCAAAGTCGAGTATTAAGAATTGTTATTGCTATTTTATAAAATTGTTTATTTTAGGTGAAAAATACATGTAGAATTCAATGGTATAATTTATTTTTTTTTATTTCAATTATTTTATTGATTACAAAAGCCTTTGGAGTGACCCTTGTAAATACCCCTATTAGCTATGATAAAATACATATTATAGATTACTGGGGATCTCTTCAAAAAGATAATGATAGGTTATAAAACTCATTATTGAGATAAAAAACTTGCCAACAATGCCATCTACAGAGAAATGTTGTGTTTGGATTTTGCATTGCTTCAAGTAAAACATTATGTGCCAACAAAGCCAGCTACAGAGAAATGTTGTGTTTGGATTTTGCATAGCTTCAAGTAAACATTATGTGCTAAAAATGCCATGTACAGGGGGAAATGTTGTATTTGGATTCTGAATGACTTCAAGTAAAATATTATGTGCTAACAGTGCCATGTACAGGGAAATGTTGTCTTTGGATTCTACATGGCTTCAAGTAAAACATTATGTGCTAGCAATGCCATGTACAGGGAAATGTTGTGTTTGGATTCTGAATGGCTTCAAGTAAAACATTATGTGCTAACAGTGCCATGAACAGGGAAATGTTGTCTTTGGATTCTGAATGACTTCAAGTAAACATTATCTGCTAACAGTGCCATGTAAAGGGAAATGTTGCCTTGGATTCTACATGGCTTCAAGTAAAACATTATGTGCTAACAATGCCATGTACAGGGAAATGTTGTGTTTGGATTCTGAATGACTTCAAGTAAACATTATCTGCTAACAGTGCCATGTACAGGGAAATGTTGTCTTTGGATTCTACATGGCTTCAAGTAAAACATTATGTGCTAACAATGCCATGTACAGGGAAATGTTGTTTTTAGATTCTGAATGGCTTCAAGTAAAACATTATGTGCTATCAGAGTCATGTACAGGGAAATGTTGTGTTTGGATTCTGAATTGCTTCAAGTAAAACATTATGTGCTCAAAATGCAATGTACAAAGAAATGTTGCGTTTGGATTATGCATGACTTCAAGTAAAACATTATGTGCTAACAATGCCATGTACAAAGAAATGTTGCGTTTGGATTCTGCATGACTTCAAAGAAAACATTATGTGCTAACCATGCCATGTACAGGGAAATGTTGTGTGTATATGCTATGTGAGAAATAAATATCACTGACCAAACTTGGATAATGGAGGAAAGAGGACGGGATCTCTCCACTATCTTGGATCCTAGAACAAAAGCATAGCTCAAGACAAGTGTCTTTTAAATTTTGATTGTGAAGAAATATCATTGACGCATATATAGTATATATATATAAAGAATTAAATGTCAAAGAAATTTAAAATTGTTATAAAAAATAATCTAGAACTTGAGATCTGTTTATAAAGCAAAAATAAATTGTCTCGAAAAGTTCCAAAAAAGAGAATAACATTGAAACCATCAGGAAAAATCTTGATATCATTAATTCAATGATGTTCCTGGAATTGTTGGAAGGAAACCAAAGTCTATATTCAAACCATGGATATGTTTTCTATTTAGCACTTTCTTCAATTTACAAATATTCCTTTTTAAAGAAAATAATTATGAGAGGAAAGAATAAAATATTCAATTTTCTCTAAATATCAATCTCCCTAAATATATATGCCAAAAAGAGATAAAGAATCCAAGAACATCACGGAGAAATATGTTTTTTTATTTCTTATAACTTTCAATATATCAATATGGTTCATTTTTCTAAATGATAATCTTCTCATAAATATAGTACAAAAATAAAGAACAATTGACTTTTGTAAAAATAATTACTCTTAAAAAAAAAGAAAAAAAAACCATCGAAAAAAGGTTAAAATATGTTTTCATTATCTCAAATTTCAATTTCTTAATCATTAAAATTCGAATGAATGAAAATACAACGTCATCAACTATAAAAAGAATTCCCTAGGATGTTTTTTTTATTAACAAAAGATTCTTGATGATGGTTAGGATAGAGAGAGATATGTGAATGCCATTCCCGGCAGACATGTTCTAGTGACTGTGGAATTTAGAGTGCTTGAAACTAAAGTTACAATGATTGAGGACAACTTACGTCCAATGCTTCATGTCTACTGTACGGATTCTCCCAGAAATTATAGGTTGGTGAGCTTGGAGGAAGCCTTCAGACTGGCGCCACGGAATGCTCGGAGATTCCAGGTTGAGCGTTGACGTCTATTCCAAGAATGCATAAGAGCTCACATCTAGTGATGGTGGGTGGAGAGAAAGTCACAATCTGCGATGCCACGGTTCAATTAGCTGAAAAGTCTAGGAATGCATGAATACAAAACCATAAGAACAGTGATATTTGGGTCGGGAATTTCCCCTGTTATAGAATATTCTGTAAAACCGGTATAATTGATCCTGAGGGGACAAAGTTCCCAACTTAAGAAAAGATTGAGTAGAACTGGAAAAAAATAAATTTTGAGATTGTGTCTTTTCGCCTAGTGTAACTGCTAATTGGGAAATTCCAGAACTGAATCTGGGGACTTTCTGTGATTTTCCTGCAGAACTCTCAGGAAGTATTTTTTTTTCCAATGTAATCTACAAACTCTTTAATTTTTTTTTTAATTATAAAACATTCCTTTTTTTATAATTGTTCTTTTATATAGCTCTTTAAATTAAAAATGTACTCAAAGAATTCTTTTTTAAAAACCTTGTCAATGATTAACTGAAAAGATATAGATTTTTTGATAATTCTAGTAAATCTTTGAAATTATATTTGCTTAATTTTTTGCAAAAATATTTGTGATAATTATTTTCAGAAAGTGCTTCTTATGATATATACTGTTTCTACAGACCGTACTATAATATGATGAAAACTATAATATATATAAATGAGAGAACTTAGCTCATCAGTGCTGAACCCCTTCAGCGGTTTCGCCAAATTAATATCAAGATTGGGAAGTCGGTGGATTACTGGTCTAAACCGTTGGTTTTCGTCAGCTCCGGCCGCGAAAAAAACCCGAATATTGGGCACTTTTTATGATATAAAATATTGTTTTAATGACTCTCTCTCTCGACACAAAAGTCCAACCCTACCAACGCGTACAAGTAACCGAACGAGCTTCTAACACACTTGTAAGGGCAAAATTTGAACTGCTTTTTACCTCTGTAGACATGTAATAGTTTACTTACAGTAAAGGTAGTCGCTAACTTCTATCCACCATGAATATCATGGCCTGTAACAAATCTACTAGAGATAATAAAAATAAAATTCAGACTGTTCTACTATTATAAAGGAATGTTTCTCTTATATACTCTGCGTTTATTGAGGAAGGCAGCTTAAGGATGTTTAGGAATCTTATGAACATAAGCTTATAAGAGATGTATTTTTGATTTTCGCGCTTTTTAATTCCATAAAAATATATTTTGAGGAAAATCATGCTGAGAGAGAATAATGAAATAATAATTATTTTGTTTGTTTAAAAAAGAGAATAAACACCAGCAAAAGAGGCTATAATATTCTCGCCGTCAATCATACATCTCTGAAATAACTAAAATCCACATGGCTGGAATTACAACATCTCATAAACTGTGAGAAGGATGCCCAGGATAACGGTTAGGATATGATAGATATATATATATAGGTGTGTGAAGACAATTCCCGACAGACATGTTCTAGTGACTGCTGTGGTTGAGGACAACTTACATCCATTGCTCCATGTATACTGTACGAGGACACCCAGGAATTGTAATGTTGGTGAGCTTGGAAGAAGTCTCCTGTCTGGTGACTCCAGGTTTGGCGTCCATTCCAGGAATACATGGTAGCGTGGTGATGGTGGGAGGAGAGACAGTCACAATCTGCAACGCCAGGTTGCCAATAAGATAAACATTCTAGGTGGGCTTGGGTACCAAAACAGAGCAGAAGAGATATTCAGGTCAGAGGAATGATTCCATATGGGATAGAGGTTCGCGACTATAACTAATCTAGATGGAACGTAGATCACAGTTGGAACTGATAGTTTTTAAGAAATTTTGAGGAAAAGTGTGATATTGGCTCATTTAATAATTTGACTGCTATTTGGAAAAGTTACAGAACTGCATCCATGGACTTTCTGAGATAGGCCTGAAGGGATCTAGTTATTTTAAAATTCCACACACACATCTACGACCTATGTAAAGTTTCTGGAATTATAGTGCATACTCTTTTACATCTTCAAATTCAATATAACTCTTCATTTTCAAATGTTTCAAAACTTTGTTAATTAGCACTTAACAAAAGACATATCTTTTAATCATTCAAAATAAAATCGAAAATAACTTTCAAGAAATTTTATGAACAAAGATATTACGGGGACAATAAAAATATTTTAAATACTATTTAATAGGTATATCTCACTTTTCGAAGCTAAATATTAAAAATCTCTTGAAATATTGAAATAATAAAATTTTAAAACATACACAATTATATATTTAAAAATTAAAAATTTTTAATTTCTATTTTTGCTATTTGATAGAATATTAAATTCATTTAAAGACTTCAACAAATAAAGAAGCAATTTTATTTGCCTACATTCATGGAGACAAAACTGAAGGAAGTAGTACTTTCAGCATGTATATCGGGATTCAGACAATATCTCTGAAAGATATTACATTGACCTTTATTGAAGACACACGAGATAACCAAGTGTGAACAAAATTGTCTCTGTATCATGGACAACACTTAAGGAAGTTGTACCTTCCAGCATATATATCGGGATTCAGACAATATCTCTGAAAGATATTACAGGTGACCTTTATTGAAGACACACGAGATAACCAAGTGTGAACAGCCTCTGTCTTCTTTATGAAGACAGACGACAGGCGACATTGGCGACTGCGTGGCGCAAGTTGTGCCTAAACGACCAAAAAAAAGATGATGAAAAAAATATTTCAAGATGCCCCAAAAACCAGCTTTTCTTTTTTTTTGTCGTTGAGGTACAGCTTGCACTACGCTAAAGAGGGCTAACAGCCCGAAACGCGTACGTGGTTAGCTTTTCTTGAATAATCAAGAAACGGTATTTGGCCAATTCTGGAATATTTAAAATAAACGATCAATTGATATTTATTCCGATAGATGGCGCAAGCCATATCTATATAGATAATACGCTAACAGAGTTTTCAGTTGTAAAGTTTGAAGCTATTCCCTTCAAAGATGCTTATCTATACATAGCTATTTATTTAATTTAATCAAAAAGGCATATGTTGGATCAAACATATATTTGATATATATTTTGATCCAACATATGCCTTTTTAATTAAATATTTATCTATGGATTGCTCTATTTTCAAATAGCTATTTATATACCAAAATGTTCGTTATTTTTTACTTCACATGTACGTTTTATTTTTATTTTCCAAATATTAATTAATACAGTCGACTCTCGATAATTTGAAACTCATTAATTTGAATCTCTCGATAATTAGAAATTTTTTCCCGGTCCCTTGAAAAATACTCGATAAGTTGAATAAAATCAATATTAATTGGTCCACTCGGTAATTTGAAGTTGAAGGAATGATATCTTGCCACGAATGAACATTTGCGAAAAATTGTACAAATGTTTAAAATATTAAATCACGAAATTTGAGAGCTCAAACTCTTATGTGAGAAAAGGCAAGACCCGAAAGCTCTCCCAATAAATTTATAACTCTAAAAACTTGTGTTAAGTCACTTATTTAATCTTGTATCAACATAGTATTTATATCCTGAAACTCCCAAAACTTCAAACTCTTGTTTACTTGATTTTTTTCCCTCCCTCTTAGTTGTTTAAACTCTTGTTATTTTGAACTCTTGATAAATTGAAATATTTCTCTGGTCCCTTGAGTTTCAAATTACCGAGAGTCGACTGTGTATTTATTTTAAAATTTATTAGATTTTACAATCGTAGATTTTTTTCCTTCAAATGTTATCATATTTATCATCATAAAATTGCCTTGTTTTAAAATAAGTTCTTTTGTATTATTGCTTTTAATTAATTTCTAATATAATTTAGTTTTTTTTCTGAATCAATTATTAATTACCTTTATTATTAGAATAATTACATTATTATATTTGTAAGTTCGAAACTATTATAGACGCGTATGATTCTTTTATAAATGTAAACAATTTATACTGTACTTACTGCAATCGAAAAATTAATGGGAGGGCCTGGCTCATCAGTGGTGAACCCTCTCAGCGGTTTCACCAGTTTAATCTACCATACCGCTGTTATATTGCATTTTCGGTTTTACTTTTATAGTGATACTGATGCTAGACTCTTTGAATGGGTATTTTAGATGAACTAGGGACATAAGCCTTGAGGACAGTAGAGATACATACAATTGTAAATATATATTATGCTTAGAGCCATTCCTCTTCCGCAAATATCAAATACGAGTGTTTACCACTGAAGAACCAGGCCTCCTATTAATTTGTCCATTGCAGTTAGGACAGTTAATATTGTTCAATTTTAAAAAGAATCATACGCGTCTATAATAGTTTCGAATTTTCATTACGAATGGAGCGCTAATTCATCATAATATAATTGTAAGTATAGTTTTGTTACTGTTTTTTATTTAGGTTTTTTTTTTTTCACATTTGGAAAAGTTCTTTTTTTTACAGTATCTTCTTTTGCTGTATCTTTGTGAATGTCTTTGGGATATTTTCCCCCTCATTAATAGGCTGATGCTGTATTTTTTTTATTACTTATTATAATTGTAAAGTATAGCTTTTTTACATTTTTACATTTTGAATGTTTTCACCTTCAGAAAAGTTACATTTTACAATATAGTCAGTATGTTTTTTCAGCTTCATTTTTGTGTCTGTTTTCTTTTTTTGCAGTATCTTCTTTACATTTATCTTCTTTGCAGTATCTTTCCAAATATCTTTGGCATTTTTCCTCATAAATAGGCTGAAGCTGTATTTGTCAGTATAATCAATTGTTGATTACTTTATTATTATTGTAAGATGCTTTTCGCTCACATGATATGAATTTATTTTAATGCCTGTTTTGGCATTCAATTTTATAATTTTGCTCTGCCCTGTTCTTATTTTATCTTTTTTTTTTTGCAGCGGATTCTGTGTCATGCCTCGAAGAAGCCGTGGAAGACATACTCTCCAAACCGCTAGGCGTGCTTATATGACTCGCCTCTGGAACAACACCCCTAATCCTATTTCTACTGTTCTCATCGAATATATTATTGGGGGCCTGGATATATGCCCAGCCCTGTATTTATCTTGGGAAACTGTTGGTAGCTCATTAGAGATTAATGAAAAAGTATTGAATTGCCTATCAAACAGGAGTCAGTGTTTTCTCAATGTTGACAGAGTCGAGTGTAAGAATGTGTAAGAGCAAAATAACTACCCCACTGAATTTCTCAATCCCACAGGAATGCCTCCACACCGGTTAAACCTTAAGGTTGGTACCATTTTTATGCTTCTGAGAAATTTGAATCCTAAGTACAATGGCACACTTATGGTGGTCCAGCGCATGTGCTCTCGTGTTCTTGAAATGCAAATACTGACAGGGAACAAAGTTGGACACACTGTATTGAGTTTAAAAATATCTTTGACTCCTTCAGATATCAACCTTCCCTTCATTCTTAAGAGCCGTCAGTTAACACTAAGGTTGGCTTTCGCTATGACTATAAATAGGACTCAAGGACAAACCTTTGCTAGACTGGGTCTCTTGCTACAAGGCTTGTGTTTAGTCATCGACAGCTCTATGTGGCTTTTTCACGTGTGCGAACTTTGAATAGCATACGTGTAAAGTTGAACCCACGTATATATAAAGCTATAAATTTAGTTTTAAATGAAGTTTTTCAAATGGATGAATTCCTTTAATACGTCTTCGTATCTGCAATATAAATGTGTTGTTTGCAATTTTCTTTTTTTTATTGTTTTATTTTTTTTCTATATCAAATATATTTATTTAAACTAAACACTAATGCCTGTAGTTTTTCACCTAGAAGGATTTGTTTTGTATTATTTGTTCGCTAAATGGACTATTTATTATTAATTATTTTTATTTATGGTCTTCTCTTTATTTACTCAATTTTTCCACTGCTTATACATCAATTTTGGAAATTTCAAGCGGCCGCCGCTCGCCTCTGTTACGATGAAGTTGTGTATTTAAACAGCAATCAACTGTCGAAATTTCAATTTAAAAATAGTCGAATTATCGATAGGGTCGAATTACAGTTTGTTATATGATAGGCCGTAGGTCGGGACATCACAACAGGGTCGAATTATTGTGTGTCGAATTAACGAGGTTATTCTGTATATATAAATCTAGAAATGTAGTTTTTAATGTGTTCCTTTAAATTAATTTATTCCTTTTATATGTCGTTTTATCTGCAATATTTTTCATTTTTATTTATTTCAACACACAAAACGCGATATCCCGGCGAGGGATGATTGCGTCGGTTTACATTTTTAAACAAAAACAGTTATAAACATATTAAACAAGAAAAAGTAATTGAAAATAAAAAAAGAGAAACAATAATATATATTAGAAACCTGAACCTTTTAGGTTAGAAAGATAATCATAAATATATTTACAAAAATAGCTAAATCTATGATAATTCACTCTGCTATTTACAAATTGATATAGATCTACAACCATATTTACTGCCTGTTGTCTAGCGGTAAAGAAAAGTGGGCATTCCAGCAATAGGTGTCTCGAGTCCTGGAATTCGTTGTCACAATAACAGCTAGAGTCTTCAATCGCTTCAATTTTCGATAAAAATCCCTTAAAATTTCCATGGCTCGTTGTAAACTGGGTATTATAAAAATTGGAACTGAAAAATGTTGGAATTCCAAACGGAAAAAAGCTTTGGGATGTTTCATTTGTTTTTAGAAATAATTCAACCATTTTTGCATTTACAAATGATCTAATTATACTTGGAGAATGTGGTCTAAAAGCATTTTAACCCTCTATCGAAAGACTAACCTATTTTCATATTTAATATATTAATTATTCATATTCAATATAATCAGTAAGAAGGAGGATGTTCGCAAGACACAGTTGGAAGATGTAGAATTGTAGACTCTAATCGCCCAAAGAAGAATATAGTTGTGTTGTTTGCAATTTTATTTTCTGAATTATTTTCTTTCTTTTCACTTTAAATATATTTAATTAAACTTCTTACCAATGCCTATAGTATCTCACAGAGAGGAATATTTTGTATTATTTGTTCGCTAATAAACTAATCATTATCAATTATTTAGAGTTTTTGGTGTTCTCTTAATTTCCCTATTCCTCCACTTCTTTATACATTAATTCTCTACATTTTTGCACTGTGCTGTCTAATCTGTTGTTAATTATAAGGTTTGTTATGGATGATATGATTCCATTCTCATTTTGATATTGAAATATATAAGATCTGCCCGAATGTATATACTTTGATTAGAAAGTAATTTTACACACCCTTATACTTGAAATGCTGCTTCTAAGAAATCATATTACACTCATTGCAATTTTTAAGCCACTATCTATATTCTTAATGTCTCTGCGGGCCTTTCGGGTGAACCAAGGCAATGCCCGGGTCACTTGGCATATAACATGTTTGGCACATAATATGTTTGGATTCTGCAATGGCTTCAATTAAAACTTCCACGTACAGAGAAATGTTGTGTGTGTGTGTGCGATGAAAGAAATAAACATCACTAACCGATTCTAGATAATGGAGGAAAGAGGACGGGGATATCCAGAGTCTTGGTTCCTAGAACAAAAAGCTTCTTACCTCAAGACAAGTTTCTTTTAAGATTTAATAGTAAAACATATTCCCATATACGACTAAATATTATATATATATATATGTAAATCACCAAGGAAATTAGTAATTGATACATTAAAGCTTCTGGACCTCGAGGTCTGTTTATAAAGCAAAAATAAATTAAATCTCGAAAAAATCGAAGAAATAAAATAACTTTGAATAATTTAGGTTTGAAATATTTCTAACATTGATTAAAATGCTGTTCCTCAAAGTATTGGATTCAATTCTTTCCGAGAAATAAATTCGCTGTTAAACATTTCAACCCAGACTAGAAATACACTCATAATATGATTTTTTGAATGTTTATTGTATAAGAAACCAACCTTTTTTAGTTTTAATTTTGTTTTAGGTGTGTTTATTAAGTTGAGATTCTGAAATGTATTTAAGCGCAAGCTGGGATATCGCTTCCAATATGTCAAACAAATAAATATAGAGTGAATTGAAAGGAAGAAGAATGCTATGTTCAAACCATGGATGCATTTTAAATCTCGCGCTATTTTTATTTCATAAAGATTCTTTCTAAAAATGCATGCTGAAATATAAAAGAATTAAATAATTAATATTTATAACATTGGTTAAAATGCTGTTCCTCAAAGTATTGGATTCAATTCTTTCCGAGAAATAAATTCGCTGTTAAACATTTTAACCCAGACTTAAAATACACTCATAATATGATTTTTTGAATATTTATTGTTTAAGAAACCAACCTTTTTTTAGTTTTAATTTTGTTTCAGGTTTGTTTATTAAGTTGAGATTCTGAAATGTATTTAGGCGCAAGCTGGGATATCGCGTCCGATATGTCACACAAATAAATATAGAGTGAATTGAAAGGAAGAAGAATGCTATGTTCAAATCATGGATGCATTTTAAAATCTCGCGCTATTTTTTATTTCATAAAGATTCCTTCTCAAAATGCATGCAGAAATATAAAATAATTAAATAATTAATATTTAAAAATAAATTTTAAAATACAAATATTTGTTAGCTTCATAAAACACATTTCAGAAAAAAATACAAATTCAAATGGCTGAAAATACAACGTCATCAACTGTGAAAATATGGACATTAAACTAAATTACTCTCCTAGTAAAACTGTGGTACTCGACAATTCTGAGCGATATCGAATCTAAATATTATTATTCGATGTTATAAATTCTACAATAATATAAATACATTTCAATCCCCGTATTTAAGCGAGGTACACCTCGACCCGCTTTCTTAGATTACATGATGGATTTGTAACCTCCTGTTTGGGTTATTTATTGAATCATACAATTTCAGTAGGTTTTAATGAACAGGGACAATAAGATTTTCTATAATTTTTATAATTCTGAAGCAAAAAAGCATATCCTGACCGCTCATATGGACATTTTAGATGGCAGAACGCCCGAAACGCGTTCGTGGTTGGCTTTTTTTGATTCATCAATGAAATGAGTTGGGCAAATATCACGGAACTAGTCAAATCATCGTTTAGCTGATTTTAATTTCAATAGATGGCGCGTTGCCATATAAAATACTCTATGAGTGGTAGAATATGCCTTTTTTGTTTTTAATATCAACGCCTGACCTTTTTTATTTTCTCTCACTCACTCACACACACACAAACATATATATGAAAAAACAATAGAAAAAATAAAAGATAAGTGGGTCAGGTGTTGATATTAAAAATAAAGAAGGCATTTCCTCATGTGCTCGTGGTCAGGAAATGCCTTCTTTATTTTCAAACATATATATATATATATGGTAATTTAAACCAACAACCCCATACTGTCTATATAACTTGTAATAAGATTGTCATGTTGTATATAGAAACACATCTATAAATAATTATGCGCATGATTAATCTGTGTCATTGCATCACCCTATGTAATGTAATTTGTACAAAGTGGATAAATAAATAAAATCTGTAATAGATTTAAAAGTTGAGCTAAAGCAGAGATCGAGCCTAATATTGCCAAAACAACAAAGTCTAAAGAGGGAAGTCATAAATCAGGTCGATTCACAGTTCCCACGACAGGCCACCCACACTGTCACATGTGGTGGAATGCAGAGACCCCTCACACACCTGGACAGGTAAAGGCGCCCTTTCTCAAACGCCCCTGTCACATAAGGTCCCCCCCCCCCGTCTTTTAAACTATAAATACATCACTTTTACAGGGACTTGACAGTTCAGTTCAGTTTAGTTTAGTTCGCCCTTAGTGCAAGCCGCGTCGGTCGTATGTTATGTCGATCTCATCCAACATGTAGTTAGTAAGAACTCTTCTATCTCCATCTTTTCGCTCCTAGCTCAACTTTTATCTATTAACGGAACTTTCTTAGTGCAACTGTGTCTTCGTTTTTTGTGTATGGATATCCCCAAGCTTTTCCACTCTGCCTCGACCACGACTGCCTGTATTTTGTGAGAACTTTTAAAGGTCTTCCAAGGTGCAGAGAGGTACTGGAAAACTCTACACAAGGCTTACCAGAACTTCAACTTATTTCAGTAGTCGACAGGATACTACAAGTCGACAAACACCAAACTTCAACTATTATCACATTAGTCGACAGGATCTCATCACAGATAAGTCGACAGCAACTCATCATCACATATATATAAGATGGAGCAATCTATAATATTATCAATAATATATAATGCGGCTTGTGATTGTAAAACGACATTTCAAAATTATACCGCATGTGTTTCTTTTCAACGAAAAATCAAATTTTATTATAAGGAGAAATAACGATTATTTCTCCTTATAATAAAATTTGATTTTTCGTTGAAAAGAAACACATGCGGTATAATTTTGAAATGTCGTTCTATAATATTATCTATGATTAAGTAATCAGAAAATATTGTGTGTGGATACAAATTAACCATATTTATTTCACCAATATTTCAAGAGGACTATTCGCCTCTCTTTTAACCTTGATAAAAAGGTGCCTAAACCTTTGAAATTTTGGTGAAATAAATGTTTTAATTTAAATCTGATATAAATGTTAATTACTTATATATATCGTTTAAGTGTAATTATAACTTCTGGGATAATTGATGTTCTAAAAAGTGCTAATAAATTTTGTAAAGTTGGTTTCTGTATGAAATCAATATTTTGTTTGTTTATGGCTGACGCAGGTTGAAAATAGCGCGCGTTTTCACGTTGTGTTATATGGGGCTTAGTGAATTCCGAGATCATCGTTTTATTTTTCTAGGAGATAAATTTCCTGTTGTCCATCAAGTTATAATTGCCAAGTTCTATTTGATTTGATCCATTCCGCGGTCCTTTCTAAGCGGGATTATCTACTATGATCATTTTTATTTATGAAGTCAATTAATTTTGATTTTATTATATTTAGATCGCTCTTTCTTTAAGAATTTGATCTATCGCCTTAATTTTTTCTTCTATCATAAGTTTTGATTATAATGTATCATTTTTAATTCAATAGAGTCTTTTGACAGCTTTAAAGTCTGGAAGCAATAATTTAATTGACCTCATGGCTCCAACTTTACACAAATTATTTGTCTTCACAAATAAAGCAATCTCACATCTAGAGTTTGAGGCCTTATTTCTCATGGGACAAGAGTGCAGTTACCTAAATAATTTTCCATAAATGAGAAATTCTCTTGAATTCCCGGTGGGTGGAAGGTTCCGAGTCTCCTTGAAAAGGACAGACGATTTAAAATATTGAAATATTTTTAGAAAGGATATTATTTTGAAATATATATAGCGTTTTTCATGATTATTATGGGAATTTTTATTTGAAATGGTTTATTAAAACTAATTGTTATATATATGGGGCGCCATTTTTTGAATTAGCTTCAATAATATTTTTGACAATATGAAATTTGTTTCATAAAATGTGTTATGTATTTTACTTTGGCGTAAATCTAGGTACCTATAGATACTGTAGAACTACCTACCTCCAGTGAGAGACAACTTGGTATGAAGATAGAGAATCCTGTGGAGTTATATGTAAGGTAGTCTTAAAGGTATAAATAATAGTCATTTATTTCTCTCCATAATTACCTTCGAGATTCCACACTCTGGCCAACGGTATTCAATCAGTCCAGTTCTATGTCGTGGTTTTGATTTGAGTCTGCTAGAGTACTGAGACTGGTGTTGTGGCTTTGACTTAAGTCTGCTAGAGTACTGAGACTGGTGTTGTTGCTTTGACTTAAGTCTGCTAGAGTACTGAGACTGGTGTTGTGGCTTTGACTTAAGTCTGCTAGAGTACTGAGACTGGTGTTGTGGCTTTGACTTAAGTCTGCTAGAGTACCGAGACTGGTGTTGTGGCTTTTACTTAAGTCTGCTAGAGCAATGAGACTGTCAAGAGAAGGTTCGGAGTTTTTGCGGCCTTTCTTTCAAATGGTCTTCTATATTCAATGTAATTCCAGGACGACGACTCTACCATGTCTTCAGATAACATCTCTAGTACTTTATAATATTTCTCTGAGACAACACTGTTTCGAACATTAAAGGTTTAAATTTACTTTTTTTCGTAATTGGCTCCTACCTCGCCAACATCTTATTTTAATCAAAGTTTTTAATTGACTTGCTTCCCTGTCTCTCTGTCTGTCAACAAATCTTGTATTCAATTTTTAATATACTTCTAGAGCACGTAGCAATCTGAAATTTAATACACCTTTCAGAACCCGATGACAATGCAAGTTGATAAATTTTCGGCAACAAGGGTGGCCGGAAATGGACAAATTTCCAAATTGCATTTCAAATTTTGTAAATTGATTTTAATAATTTCCAAATCACATAGAAATATAGCACTCACTCAGTCCAATTAACACTGCAAGCGTACATTGACCAATTAGATATATCTGAGTGAAAATAAAAGCGGCGGGGAACGATCATCATGAATTTCGAACCTAATGTGATTCAATATGTAGCAACTGATTAGCCATTTTCATAAGTGTTTGCTATATTTTTACCTCTTCTCTAAATATGATCGTCCCCCGCCGCTTTTATTTTCATTCAGATACATACTAATTGCTCAATGACAGAAGATAAAACATTTTATTTTTTTCCATTTTGGTGCATTTAATTAAAACCTTTTTGTAATGTATTTTTATTTATCAATTATTCTTATCAAAATTCGAAACAATTTTAAACGCGTAAGATTATTTTTGAGATATTAAACAATTTCTTAATTTCAAAAATAATTTTACGCGTTTAAAATAGTTTCGAATTTTGATAACAGATGGCGCGCTAGTGTATCAAATTATTCTTATTTTAATTTCCTTTCTATATTGTTTGTTATATTTTGTTACAATTCCATCCCATCTTAATACTATCGGCACTACTTTTACAGGTATTTTTACGGTTTGAACCATTACCCTCGCCAATAGCTGGTATTTTATTTTTGTTGTTAGCTCCGTGGTTTGGATATTGTCTTAGGATGTAACGCCTATCTCTATGATTGTTATGTTTTTTTTTTGTTCATGTCGTAAACTATTATATCAGGTTTGTTAGCTCTGATATTGATATCACTTATCATAGGCAAGTCCGTTATTATCTTAGAATATGAATTTTCAATTTTGGTCGTTATTTTGTGGATATTTATTTCGTTGTTCTCAGTGAAATTATATTTTCTTGCCAAATTGAAATGGATGCATCTCACCAATCCATTTTGCCTCTCAGTGTAGTCGTAAGGAAGCAATCTTCCACAGTTTGTAGCAAGGTGGTCCATCGTCTTATGTGCCGTTTCACAGTATGGGCATTTCAGGTTTTTATCTTTCGGGAACACATTTCTATCTTGTGTGAACATATAGAAAACTTAATTTTGCGGAGTGTTATTTCCTGTTTTGAGTCATTTTGAGGATTCTGTCATGTCCAATAGCGGTTGGTCTTCATTTTTGAAGAATGCTCTGTGTATCTTTTTCTCGCTAATGATTACTCTTATATTTACCATTTGCTTTTCTTTCAGAGTCTTTTTTGTGATGTTTTGTTTTTCTATTTTCTATTTGTTTTCTATATTTAATTGAATGTGAGCGAGATTTGTATTTTCGCCCTGTTCACACGCTTTAATGGCCTCCTTTCTTTTTGTGGTCTCCCCCGAAATTTATATTTGTAGAGGTTTAGCAAATTTCGTTAGTTTTTTTTCTGGAACAAGTTCACCAATTCTCTTCCCAATTCTTCGCGTTGGAGATACAATCTCTCTTTATTCGCTGCCTTAAGATGGATTTTATATTTTTCTCAGCGTTGTTCTCTTCTTTTGGTTCATCATTTATAGTTCTCGCTCACTAAACTCTACGATTCCAACGTAGTAGTTTATGAGCGAGGGTGAATACTCGTTGAAATCAACAAAGAGGTTCCTAGCGTTCAGCTTGGTTTCTACTAAAAATTCCATTCTGGCGACTATTTCTCTTTTTATTCTTTCTTTGTTTTCTGGAAAAACTCGCTTGTGTTATCCTCTAGGACACCTAAATATTTATATGTTTCTTTTCCTGTCAGTGTCGAAATTCCTGAATTCCTGGTGAGTTTGTCGCTGTTTTTGTCGGGTTTATTTTGAAGCCTATTTTATTTAAAAGCTGAGTTGTCTTGTTCGCTAATAGCTCAAGATCCTTATCGCTATAAGCAAAAAGTTTTACGCCGTCAATACACGATAAATTATTTTTTATTATTATTATTTTTTTCTTTTTCCTACTCTCATCTCCACTTGGGAACTGTCTTCTTAATTGAGCTCCCTTATTATCGGCTCGAGGCACATGACGAAGAATAGTAGTGATAACCCATCTCCTTGAAATATTCCTCTTTCTATTTTAACTGTTTTGAGGCACTGCTTGCCATAGTAGAACTGTGCTTGACATTTGTCTAGGGAAACTTTTGCGAATTTTTGAACTTCTTTTGGAACTTTTGATGTTTCGAATATATTAAGCAGGTATTTGTGGTCGATGCTGTCAAAAGCCTTTGCTATGTCAATCCACATGGTTTTTAGTTTATTTGCGTGATACTTGCATATAGCTTTGTTTAATAAGACCTGTTTCTTGGAGCCTCGCTGCGTCGTTCCTATCTGATTGATAGAAATATATCGTTCTATGTATTTGTTCAGCTCTCTAGATAATATCCGCGTGATTAATTTGTACATGTTGCTCATGCAACTTATGGGGCGGTTGTTGCTGTTCTCTCCTCCTTTAGGAAACAAAAAGGTTTTTTCAGTAAACATCCAGTATGGATTTGTTTCAGGATTCCTTATAGCTTGGACAACGGCTTTATATAGATCTTCGTGCAGCGGGATTATAATATTTTTAAAGAAATTATTAATTTTATGCTTTCCAATTTGGCAATTTTGTTTATGTTTCCTCGAATTATTATTAACTTATTTAAATTTGTTTTTTATTTTAGAGTTATTTCTATTTGATCGATAGGTTTGTCTGTTTTCTATATTCTGGATGAGGTATTCCGGAATGCCAAGGTCTTGATTCTTTGTCCAAGTTTTGAACTAGAAATATGTTAATTATTTTTCATTAATGGGACTTTCGTTTGCTTTTTGTGGCTTCAACTTTCTGTAAAATACTACCCTATTCAGTTCAAACATATATAATTTGCCTTATTAAATTCACTTATTTTTTCTGACGCCTATATTCTTTTCTGTATTACTTTTATTTCTTGGTTTAGTTTTGATGAACTATTTTTAAATCCGATTATTTCCTGGGGTCGCTTCTATATTTCTTGGCTACTTGTTATACCATGTTGTTTTCTTTGCTGTTCATTTTCCTAGATTCTGTTCGTTTTTCTATTATTCTCATCATATTTTCTTTCTCCTGAATTGATTTGTTTAATGGATATTTCCAGTCTTCCCCTTTTTAAGGCTCTTTTGTAAACTCTTCATATGCCATTTGCGCTGCATAAATTATTTTGCTGATTTTTTCCATGTTTAGATTCCCCATTAGATTTTCTTTAAAATAATTGTTCAATTTCCCCTAGAATACGTCTCTTATATTTAACGTATGGGATTTTAAACGTCGTTGTCCACTCATTAACTGGCTTGTTCGAGCACTCTTCTGTCGCTTTCTCCATTGCCTTTGTTACTCTCAGTCGCAATTCTATGTTTACTGGATTATTGCTCTTGTGTGTTTGCCTCTTCATGTTTCTTTTCCCTTACCTGGTTGGCTTACTAGTTCTGATGGATCCCTAGCTGCTTGTTCTCTTAGCTTCCTTTTGGTTTATTTAAATATAAATTGTGTCGTTATTGATTTCACTATCGCAGTTTATACTATCACAGGTTTTCTCGCGATTGTTTAGAAAATTTGAGGTGCTTTCTGTTACGTCTTCTTCCTGACTTTGGCCCAAAACAGGTGTAGATCTGTTGAATGTCCCTCTGTATTCATTCACGATATCTGTTTATCTTTCGTCCTTGATAAGTTTGTAAATCTTTATTCTTAGAGAACCAAGGTTTATTGCGCATCCAAATAGGCTTTTTCGGTACTCTTCTTGGATTTTAGGCCAATAATTTATTCCTATCGATCTATTCCGCGACTAATTGCCCATTAAAACATGGTATTCTAGTTCTACTAAAAGGCCGCACCAAGCAGACTGATCATAATGCACTTTGGCAATAAACCAAGCAAGCACTAAGCCACCAGAGCTGTAACACAATATTTCTTCTTACCCTTTCCTCTCTATAGGCATATTTATAAAATGATTGGATAAGAAATATATTCTCACTTCTCTCTATATCTTCATCTGAGACACTGGCTGAGTGACCATTCTGCCTCCAAGTTAATGTAGGATTCAAGTTGATATTTTCTTGAAGGTTTGTTTTCAGTCATTCACAATCTGATTAGAAGAAAAATGGAAATAAATTTCACACGCACAAATCCTACACACTTGAACAAAAAAAAATCGATAACATGTATAATAATAGTGTATAATTTTGCTCATGATTAAAATATACAAGTATTCTGGTTCAAATCACATTAATAGGTACCGCTCAGCAAGAGCTAACTAGTTCATGATAATTGAACAATGAATAATATGTGATGGTTAAATAATTTTTAACGCGGGATTCAATCCCGGTTCATGACTGTCGGGAATCGAGCGTGGTATACAAGTATCAGAGTCATCAACAATTCTGTCACCGTTTGCTTTTGATTCAGTGGTAGAATGCTCGCCTGCCACGCGGGTGCCCCGGGTTCGATTCCCGGCCGATGCATTTTTTTTTTTTTTTACAATTTTTAAAACTTATTTATATTAATAAAATATATGTGCTTTTCCTGTCTATGTACAAATTTATGGTCTATGTACACAAGTATACAAGTATGTTTACAAGTTATTTGCAAATTGCGTTGCAAATTTGCCCTTTCGCTCGCAAGCAGCGCCTCTAGCGGTGAAGATGGGAGGTAATATCAGCTGACCTAATGGACATGTAAAACGTGTTTTAACAGGACATAAAGAAAAATCTGGAAGATATATTTTTCGGATTTTTAGTCACGAAAAATAAATTGACAGGTTCTGGGAAAAAAAATAGTTGTTTTTTATTCAGAAAATGATGATGACAATATTGCTGTATCATATTTGATTATCAGATACAAAATTATATCCGGAAAAATGCCAAAAAGCAGAGACCACGGGTGAAGCCAGTTCATTTTTAGTATGCAGGAACAAAATTCTAACAGTAAAACATTCATTCGAGCAGAAGACACAAAGCCAGATCATCTCTTTTTAAAAATATCGCTTCTCAGACACAAAGTTTGGAGCGGGACGTTTCACAAGAATGACATCCACGGCGCCAATTTATAATTGTAACGAATAGTATTTGAATAAAATCATTTAATCGGGTAAAACCCGGGCGTTGCCCGGGTCATTCGGCTAGTTTATATATAAAATTATTTGCATAAATATCGTTTGATTGATATTTTTCTCTACTTTTGTACAACCATGAAATTTCTAATTGTAATTAAAGAGAATTGTTACAAATTAAAAAAAAAAAGCAAACTTGACTAGAGGGTGAGTGCGACACCTATTTAAAAATCTCCAACTTGGTGGAAGTTTGTTAGTCAATATTTAAAAATATTTCAAAAAATTTCGAACGTTGTTTTTATTTGAATTTGAGAATAGGGACAAGCATAGTCATAGGAAGACTCTTTACTTTGAATAGGGACCTGCATCGCCATGGTTGGGGCTCTTAGAACCGAATCGGGACTTGTATCATCATGACATTTAGTTTAATAAAATGTTATTTATGGGGCGCCATTTTGAATTAGCTTCAATATTAATTTGAAAATATGATTTTTTCAAAGTGGTTAGGTACTCTTCCTTTATAGTGAATCTAGGAACCTATAGCTACTGTAGAATTACCTACCTTCTGTGAGAAACGACTAGGAATAAAGATAGACTCCTTGTCTCTTCTTTGGAGTGATACTTAGAGTAGTATTTGAGAGTATAAATAATGGTTATTTATTTATCTCCATAATTACCTTCGAGATTCCACACGTTGGTCAACGATATTCAATCAGTCCGGTTCTATAGAGGTCTCAGTAGAGAGTGTCAAAATTTTTCACAGCAGAGATGACCCCAAAAACAATGACTCCGAACCATTTTTTAAGGATGACTAAAGATGGTAGTTTCTAGGTAATAGGTTTGGTGAGTAGGTTGGAAGTATTGCAACAATTTGTGGAGTGTAATCATTACGACCTTGGACCTGTATACGTTGTCTCGATGGAGGAGTAGCTATTTGCTGACCAACTGTTATTTATATATCCATATTTCTTCCCTAAGCATTTGCAGTATCTCTGCATAATTGTCCGTTTGATTGTTATTTTATTTAAAGATAATATAATTTGGGTGCAAATATTTTCCTCATACAATCCCAGTACAATATCACATTTGTTCCATTTTTTCACATTTTTTCTCGGTCTCACGCAATTCTAGCCTTAACTACCCGTTTCATGGTTTTTCAGGATGCCTTAATGACCAGTTTATTATTATTTTTTTGTCATTGAGGTGCAGCTTTTACCACGCTGATGAGGGCCAACACCCCGAAACGCGTACGAGGTTATATTTTCTTGATTATTCAAGAATAGGTATTTGGCCAATTCTGGAATAATTAAAAACCAACGAAAATAATTGATATTTATTCCGATAGATGGCGCAAGCCATCAGCAACTTTAAGTTGCACGATAAGGAGTCAAATATTAGTTTGTTAGCACATCTCGGTGAGTTTTGACATCAATAGATTTAGGGCTGACATAAAGAGAGGGTGCCATTTCTTCACCATTGGAAATATAGGAGCCTCTACGACTTTATAGTATCAATTAGAAGAAGTCGTGGAACTTTGTCTTGATTTAGTCTTCTAGAGTACTGAGACTGGAGTTGTGGTTTTGACTTAGTCTGCTAGAGTACCTAGACTAGAGTTTTGGTTTTGACTTAGTCTTCTAGGGTACTGTGATGATAATCTAAATATTCTGTTTTAACTGAATATTAAATATCATGTAATATTTTGAATAAATGTAAGGCGCATTAAAATTGATGTAACACTTCCCCCTCTCCAGAGGTTGTCACGTTCTCGTGAATGACCTCATCCATTCTCTCATAATAAGGCTTGTATCTTGAAACATGAACTATCAGAGGGTCTTGGCCCAGATTATCTTTCGGTTCTATTAGATAATTGAGGCTAGGCATCTTCTTTAATATTATATATGGACCAAAATATTTTCTCAGAAGTTTCTCACACTTTCCTATTTTCCTAAATGGTGTCCAAACTGCTACTAATTCTCCTGGTTCGTAGCTTCTATCCATGTGTTTCTTGTCATAGTTCTTTTTCATTCTTTCTTGAGTCTTTATTGTGTTGTTAATAACTAATTTTTTAAGTGATGTTTTATGTATTTATCATAATCTTCTTTGTCAATGTCCACCGAGATATGCCTGTCGTCCAAAAGAGATGTGGGTTTTCTTCCAAATATCAAGAAAAAGGGAGAATATCCTGTGGTTTCCTGAATTGTAGTATTGTAAGCGTGAGTGATGAATGGTGGTATTTCGTCCCAATTCTTCTGATCAGTGTTCACATACATACTGAGCATATTAATCAATGTTCTATTTAACCGCTCTGTCAATCCATTAGTCTGGGGATGATAGCTCGTTGTGAAGCAATGTTAATCTTGCACATTTTCATCACCTCTTTCATTAAATTACTGGTAATTTGATGCCCCTGTCACTAATAAGATATTGTGGGATTCCGTACCGGAGAAAAATATCCTCTACTAGAAATTTAGAAACTTCTTTTACTCTTGCTTCCGAAACTGCTCTTGTTTCTGCATATCTAGTGTAGTAGTCCGTCAGCACGATTATCCATTTCTTCCAGTTTTTCGTAGATGGCAATGGACCAAAAAATTCAATTCCAATTTTTTCGAAAGGAAGGTTGGCTGGGGGAATGGGCTGTAGTAGTTCAGAAGGTAATTGGTTTGAGCCTTTTCTACTTTGGCAAAGGTGACACGTCTTAACGAATTCTGAGACATCCTTTAGCATGGATGGCCAAAAGTAATTACTCTTTATTCGGTACATGGTTCTGGCGACACCCAG